>JAPYZK010005402.1:0-14780 GCA_030522785.1 Platygaster equestris
AATTCATGAACCATTAAAAGTTAATCGAAATTTATGTTGGGGAATTTTATAGGAGAATTCAATATTAAATTCAGAAAATGAAACTTTACTTAAAAAAAACAATTCGAAAAAAGACGATACGTCACATATTTCAAAAGAAAAAAAAAACTGGTCGGGAAACTGTTAAACCTTTGGTAAATTATCTGCTTTAGCTCTAGCTCCATAAATGTGAATCAATATTGGAATATTTCATGGATTATCCCTAAAGTTATCTGGACGTGTGACTCTAGTGACTCCTGTGACTTTAGGATTATGTCTGCTCAACCGCGTCTGCGGACTTGCGGTTGAACTTTCTCAACGTTTTCGATCATTCACCGAGAATATAGAAGGTTATCGTCCATCACGAGTGATGAAAAAGGGATTCTTCCAGGATAATTAGGTTCGGTGATATTCTGGTATTTCGGAAGGGAAACAAAATAGAACTGGTCAGAAAACTGTTGAACCTTTGGCAAATTATCCACTTTAGCTCTAGCTCCATTGATATCAATCAGTATTTCAATATTCCATAAATAATCCGTAAAGTCATCCGGACGTGTGACTCTAGTGACTCTAGTGACTTTAGGATTATGTCCGCCGAACCGCGTCCGTAGACTCGCGATTGAAATTTTTCCAACGTTTCATATGATTCATTAAGTATATAAAAGGTTATCGTTCATCACGAGTGAAGAAAAAAAATTCTTTCAGATTCATCAGTTCGGCGGTATTCTGGTATATTTAGCAAAAAAACTGTTTCAAAGACCGTGAAACTGTTCGCAGATTATCTATTGTACAAATAACTTCTTAATCTTAATAAAATAAGGTAATAACCCTATTTCCTTATTTTCTTATAAAAATTACGAGGTAAACGGAATTCCTCCGTGTCAGGTGCGTAACTAATGATATTGAATCATTCCCTACTGATTAGTGATAAATATTGACTTTTTCCGAGTTTGTGCTAGAGCTTGATATTGGAGCTGGCACTTTATTTGTATTTTTTATGAAAATTATATAATTATATAGCAAATCATTCACCACGAAAAAGAGTCGAAAATTTCTAGTTTTCAATGGTATGTGCTAGCTTAATTCTTAAGCTGGCACACAACTCGTTATTTTTTAAAAAAATTATACGATAAATGAATCACTACCGTATCTAATTCGCGACCATTTCCCTCCAATCTGTTACACATTTGAAATTCATGTGTGTTATGTTCGTTGTGCTACCTTCATATGTCTTCAAAATTGTTTGAATTTCGTATTCACAAAATATCTGAATTGAAAATTAAGAACAGGTAGGTCCCCAAAATTTCCCGAATCCTATCAATCATCAAAATACTGAATTCAACATTTAATATTGCAAACATTCTAATTCTGAACTACCAAAAATCTCGAATTGCAATGTCTGAAAATTCCCACATTTTCAAACTGCATTCAAAAATTCAAAAATTCGAATTTCATTTTCACCAAAATACCCATAAAACACTTGCAAAGTAAAAAAAAACACTTTTAGATATTTAACTTCTACATTCCCGAAAGTTATGAATTTCCAAGCTCAGAGAAATGTCAAATTTCGTAAATTTCCGATCAGTCCAGAAATTTACAGTTACTATAAATTCGGAATTTAGAGTATCAAAATTTCGAAACCTTTCGAATTTCGATTTCTGAATTCAAGATTTAATACCCTAAATTTTTAAACTCCAAACTCCCGAAAATCTCGAATTTCAATGTCTCAAAATTCCAAAAATTCCAGAATCCAAATTTCATTCCCACGAAAATATCCAAAAAATCCTCAAATACGTTAAAAAAGATACACTTGTAAACTTGGGCAGAAGGGGGGCTGTCTAAAATAATGAAAATTCAAGTCTAGCAACAATAAATAATTCAATAAAAACGAAAAAGAAACGTAATTGAAGAAAAGTGTTTTTTACTTTTCACGAAACTAAGGAGAAACGCAGGTCTCGTATTCCTGCACCTGTCTCCCATATCAATTGACATTCTATCCTCGCACGGTGACGTACGTCCCTTTATCGTCCAAGTGACTCTAACGCATATATAAGGACTCGGCGACGTATCTTCGCGAATTAAAAAAGCCGTCGATGCGGGCATTTGTGATACCGCTTCTAGGCCCTTTTTCCGAACCCAATGCTCATGAATAATGCGGGAATCGTTTATCGGCGCTTATATTCGCCTAGAAATCCACGGGAATGTCAATTTCGACCTTTCAATGTCAGGGATTCCGCGGCCATTGACGAGATCATTGAAAAATCATTATCGCTCTATTTTTTATTAAACTCCTGATTAATTAACTCGAGAAGCGTCATTTCAGTAAGGCTAAATTCCTTACCAATTCACGTGAGAAAATGACCCCTATGGAAATGGAACTTATCTAGTCCTGAACTTTCGTGCTTTAATCTAAAAATTGAGGAATTGATAGGATGAAAGCGCTAATGCAAACACAGTTTGCAGTCCCAGTTTTCCCCCTTGTTGCGCAATATGGAATTTCATTGAATGCAGAGTTACTGTAACGTATTTTTGCGCGGAATGGATCCGGCGCGTGCAATTGTTCGAAAGCACTGGGTGGCTATCATTTTAGTGTGCTCAATGTCGGTGAAAGGCAGCGACAATTCCAGCGTTTGTTTAGAATTTTAGGGCGCGACGCGGTGAATAGGACGAATGAAAGCGACATGCGGAGTTGCATTTGTATTTTTTCAAAACAGGCAAGTTTGTTAGTTAGCAAAATTTTTGTTCCTAAATTATTAATGTGTCTAAAATTTTTTTCAGGTGCTTACGTTGGTTGCTTAAATTTTACGAAAATATGGTACATTTATGAAAATTTAAAATTTCGATAAATAGAGTACCTATTATATTTGAAAATATTTTCTACTGCGCGTAATTTTTTTATTTCATTGTCTATACTCACGAGGCTTCATGGAATTTTACGAAAATATTGTACATTCACGAAAATTTAAAATTTCGAGAAATATAATATCTATCAGTTTTGAAAATATTTCTTACTACGCATAATTTTTTTATTTCATTGTCTATACTCACGAGGCTTCATGGAATTTTACGAAAATATTTTACATTTACGAAAATTCAAAATTTTGAGAAGCAGAATACTCATTCTTTTTGAACATTTTTTCTGCTAAGCGTATGACCGGATAAATGTTTTTATTAATCAGTTTCTTCTCACAGGAAAAATCATTGTCATTCTAATAATTTTCGTGAATTTCTGCTACACAAGAAAAACAGTTACAGGCGGCGGGAAAAATTACAGTTTATTGCAAAGAAATGCAGAACACATCTACATGACTAAAAAGAACCGTTTGACGTGAAAGGATAATTTAGGTAAGTGAAGGGAATTACACGAATGAGAAAAAAAACTCACAATATGCAGAGCAAAATGAAAGTTTTTCAGAAAATAACGGAGGCTCAATTATTTTCTCTGTCTCGTCTATGGCTTTTTCAAATGGATTTTAAATTCTCGGATCCCGATTCTCTAGGCGCGTGGGAATATACGTGATAATAATATATAATGATCGAATACCGAAATTTCCTTACTCTCGCGATTCTTATTCGGAACAACTAAGATTTTCGAAATTCCACTGAATAATTGGACGAACTGTCAAAATTGCTGATACATGTCATACATTTTAATAAATTGGAAGATTGTTAACAATTATTATAAATTTTTATTGTCTGAAAGCTTTCTCGGGAAAAAGGATTTTCACGAAATTTTTGAAACTTGCAATAATTGTGAACACTCTTACCAAAAATTTAAAGGATTACGACAAACTGTAATTTTTGACATTTTGAGACGTATACATACTCTGACTTGAACAAATTCAATATCCATTATTATGAATTGATCAACTTTATTGTTAATCTCGAAAGTATGGACTGAAAAGTCGTTTCTAAATTATTGGAAACTTTTCGAAAAATCGTAAACAATATCGTCCTAGAATTTAATTTTCGTATTTCGTGGCACTACACTTCGAGCTACATATTTCCGCAACATTTTCTTAAATTTGCAATTCAAAAATTCGAATTGCATAACCTTATTGTCTCGATAGTATTGCAATGTTTGAGAAACAATGAACTATTACTAGCTAATATGCATTTATTACGTCACAGAATTTTTATTGTTTGATAAAAACGACATTTTGGAGTACATACTGAATATTCTGACAAACATCATAATTTATGACAGTGTAAAACTTCATATTTTAACGATTTTGAGATAACAGGGGGGGAGGGCTCCAGGAAAGTTTCCCACCCAAAAAAAGTTATAAAATCTGTGATACATCAAAATAAATTCAAAATGAACAAAATTCAAAAAAAATTACCAAATTTGTGAAAATTTTGGATAATTTCTTAAAATAACAAATTGGGACAAGTTTTTCTAAAAACCTCAAAATGTTCCGAAAATTCCAAAATTCTTGAATTATTTTCATGCATCCAAATTCTCAAAAATCCATCATATATTATACCAAAAAATGCTTCTCAAAAAGGAGAAAATTTGACAACAAATTTCCTGAGTTTCATAAAATCACTTCAGAATGCTGGGAAAAACGAATTTTGTAAAAATTTTTCAAATGAACGAAATCCCTAAATATATTTCTAAAAATACAAAAAAATTTTCCTAAACTGCAAAACATTAAAAGTACCTATATATTTCTGTAAATCCTGAAGACCTTTCCGAAATCTCAAAAAATTTTGATCTAGCAAGGTTCGAAAAATATTAAAAAATTCCAAAAAATGTTCGAAAATACTCGAGAAGGGGGTGGGGGGGGGGAAGATAATTCACTTTTTTTGAAAATTCCTGACAGATTCCACAAGTATCAAAATTCAAATTTAAATAATTCAAACAATTTTCAAACGCTCGAAAATAATGAATTTGAAGCAAAAAATCCTGAAAATACCTAATAAGTTCCTTAAATCTGAAATCTCGTGGCAATCAAAGCATTTAATACTCAATGATAAGCGTTTCCGTTGCTCCAACTGCAGGTGGAATCATTGCCTGGCGCGTCAAAATATAATCTACCGAAGTGCGAGGCTCGTGCAAACATTATCAACGCTCCACGTGTGTTTTATATTTCATACACCGCTCGTTACGAAGATTACGAAAAGCGATAGTTCATGCGCTGTGCAAAAATCTTCGCAATTTTTTATGGAAGAAATAAATTACCATTTCTTCATTAAGTGTAATGAGTCGTAATTTGTTTATTATGCAGTGCGTAGAGTGCGCAACTCAAGAGCAGGAAATTGGCTTAATATTCAGGATAATAATTTTATGAATAAGACAAAGATGTTCGAAAATCGCCAGAATCGCAGAAATCACAAGTTTACAAAATTGGTGAAATTTTCTAAAAGTTGGATTTTATAAAGTAAGAACGTCGAATTAGGAAATTTTTGAAAATCAAACGTTCTCTAAATTTGACAAATTCGACAGAAATTTGAGCAAGTTTGAAATTCTAAAATTTCCAGCCTTCTCAAATTCAAAATATCCCCCCCCCCCCCCCCCCCACAAAACCCCAAAAACCCCCCCCCCCCCAACTACCCCCCCCACCCCCCCCCCAACCCATCTCCCTCGAAATCGAAACCCACCCTAGCATGAACTTCTTACGAAGCTCATAAAAAAAACCATTGCCCATCGTGCGTTTCAAATTCATCACCTCGCCAACAGCATGATGAATCGCGATTACCCATCAAGCACCGTGAAAAAAAGAATTTCCCCGGCAAAAAATAGCGCCGGAGGCAGCAGAAACCGCGTTTTGACGTCGAAGGGCTTTAATGAAAGCGTCATTCAAGCGAGACTGACTGCGACTGACGGAAGTCCAGTCGTCCAATGCACCTGTTGGCGTGACGTCACGTCCCGTTCGTTGTTCGATACACGGTTTCATACACGGCAAAGTTGAGGATGCATTAACGGCGAAACATAATAAAAAGTCATAATTCCCCCATCCATTTCACTTGGCTTCGCCACTTCTTCCGATGAGAACAAATTTGTCTAGTGACATGCAAAAAATTCACGATCGTGTTCATATTACGCATGTAATACATGTAATTCACGATCATGTTAGAGGTCGAGAAGAAAACAGCGGGTTCTACGAAAAATATGAGACGGAAGTTCCCGAGTCATTTGTGTATTTTTCTCAACTTAACTCCAGTCGAAAATTGTCCAGACGAATCGTTTAAACATTCAACTGACGCTACAGATCAACTTAGCAGGGGCATACCCTAATTTTGGGACATTTCGTTTTGGAAATTCACACACGTAGAAGAATAGGCAAAAATAACAAAATCACTTCCAAATTTGACTCAATGAACTCAGAAAATATAGAAAACAGAAGAAAATGCTGGAAATCGTTCAATATATACTGGGAAATTCAGTAATTATTACGGAGCCTATCATTCGAAGGCCAGCGATTCGTGTATGCTGACCTCCACAGAATTCGACGTTGCAATGGAACCCGGTCAGTTAGAATAACGATTGAACGCTCGTTTTCTTCGGAAAGAGTAGAGGAATCGATATGAAAAGTAAAAAGCTGGACTCGCCCTACTTCCCTGGACTCTACAGATCAATTTAGCAGCCGCTACGCCCTGGTTTTGCGACATTTCGAGTTTGGAAATTCATAGACAGGGGGAAATGGGCAAAAATAACGAAATCACTCCGAAATTCAACTCAACAAACTCTGAAAACATGAAAAATAATCAGAATGCTCGAAATCGAGCCATTTTTGGAAATTCAGTGATTATTATGGAGCCTATCATTCGAAGTTGAGCGATTCGTGTACGCTGACCTCCACAGAATTCGACGTTGCAATGGAACCCGGTCGGTTAGAATAACGATTGAACGCTCGTTTTCTTCGGAAAGAGTAGAGGAATCGATAGGGAAAATAAAAAGCGGAACTCACTGTACTTTCCTGGACGTTGCAGATCAATTTAGCAGGGGCTATACCCTAATTTTGCGACATTTCGAGTTTGGAAATTCACACACTTAGAAGAATAGGCGACTATAATAAAATCACTCCAAAATTCAACTCAACGAACTCCGAAAACATGAAAAAAATCAAAATGCTCGAAATCGAGCAATGTTCTCGAATTCAGTCATTATTCCTGAGTTTTATCATTCGACGTCGAGCGATTCCTATACGCCAACCTACACAGAATCCTATCTTTCACTGAATTGCAATCATCAATAAAATCATGATTAATGATTCATCCCACTCATTCTAATAATCAGAAATAACTCTTCATCAAAAATTGTATGATAGTATGTCCAAACTCTAAAAATTCGACAAACGCAACCCGAAAACTACCTCTTCCGGATTTTGAGACTTCATAGTCCCGAATCATCAAAAAATGTTTTTCATTCCATCTTCAACATTACAAACATTACAAACTCCAATAAGATACCCCTCCAACAAATCCCCAACCTTTCGTAACTCGAATTTAGAGCCACCCAAACTCGGCAACTTTCTGTTAGCCAATCCCGATTAGCATTGATTTTCCGCGAGTGTCAAAAGTGCGTAGTCCGCACAAAGAAGTCATCAATATTGATGGGACTTGCGCGGGAAAAAAATAGGGAACAACAATGGGAACCTTGTGTTATGGAAATGATGGAAATGTTCGATGGGACTAATGACGCGCACGCGATCCTCTCACGTGCGGCCCCGTCTTTATCGGGCGTCATTTCCCATTACTTTCTAGAGTCTAGTTGACGCGGACTTCGCATCGTCGCCGCTTTCAGCCCGCACTCTTATTTCAATAACGCGTAAGCGTTTCCATGTCAGCTCGTGCGAACGTTCCCCTTTCTCGTGACTATCGCTTTACAGCTATACTATCTACTCCTGTTTCACCGGCGACCTTCGAGGCTGCCACTTTTAAAGTGCAGCCTCTGTCACCGGGACAAGTATCTTTATCCGATCTTTACTTTGCCTATTTTCTCCAGGTAAATCTGAGGAAGAGGAACCAGAAAGTGGCTGAAGATTGGACTCAAGAGGAGGTGTAATCGGAGATGAGTTTTGTTGGATCAACGAAACTTGTGTTGATCTAACGGGAGATGGTGAGGGAATCGAAGGGAAACCAGAACTGATATGTTTGTTTGTTTGTTTGTTTTTTTTTTTGGAAATATGACAAATAATGATAATTGTCCTGGGCCAACTATTTTTGGGCTTCTTTTACAGAAGGAAAATGGAAGTTTAACAACTTTGAAACTCAAAAATATCAAAAAGTGCAGAGTTCTTCGACATTTTCAGTGACTTTGAAATTTCAGCGACTTCCGGAACTTCGAAATTGGATAATCCCCTCTAACTTCAGGTTACGAGAATTTCCGAAATTGCCTAAGATTTCGAAACTTTTTGATTTAAAACTTCAGAATTCGTCCAAATTCATCCAAATTTGATGAATTTGAAAATGTATTCTTAGCTGCAAAACTTCGAAATTTTCAAATCTTCGAGAATTGCAAAAATTGACAACTTTCATTCTATAACTTCGGAAAACTTTGGAACTTTTAAATACTTCAAAATCCTGAAGAACATTGAAATTCTAGATTTTCCTGAACTTTAGAAACTTTCGAAACTTTGGAATTAATAACTCCCTCAAACTTCAGAATACCAGAACTTCCAAAATTTCCAAGTTTGAAAAGTTCGAAAACTGGACAACTTCGGAACTTCAAAATTCACCTCAACTCATCAGAATTCAATGAAGTTCGGAAACTCTCGGCCGCAGAATTTGATAATTGTGTAGAATCTTCAAAACTTTACGAATTTTCAAATCTTTGGAAATTCCAAAATTTAGTTACTTTCGTATACGTACTTCGAAACTCCAGAATTGTTCAACATTTTTTGGAAACATTAAAACTCTGACAGTTTCGGATCTCCATAAACTTCCAAAACTTTTTAATTTAATAATTCCTTCAAACTTCAGAAGTTCTAAAATTTCCAAAGCTTCAAGTTCCAAAACTTCACAATTCAACAACTTCGAAATACTGAAAAACTTAAAAATTCATTTCAATTCGTCAAACTTTCATAAATGTGGAAAATTATTGGCTGCAAAACTTCAAAATTCTTCGAAATTTCAAATCTTTGCGAATTTTCAAACCTTCGAAAATTTCGAAACCTAATAATTTTAAAAAACTTCAAAACTTTAATATCCTCGAAAACATCAAAAATCTGAAACTTTCAAAACTCCTGAAACTTTGGAGTTCCATAATTCTCTGAAACTTCAGGATACTAAAATTTCCAAATTTCAACAGTTTCAAAAGTTCCAATACTTGAAAATGCTTGAAAATATCAACATTCACACATATTCGTCATAAAAATTAATAACTTTTTTATTAATACAATAATTCACTTGATCCATTTTTACTTTCGGAATATGTACTTAGTACGTTCTTGAGAATCTTACGATATTTATAATATTCTTAAAATTATTACTTAGAGTGGTGAAAGATAATAAAAAATAGATAATTAATCAAAAAATCAATCTCACGCCAAAAACAACTTCAGTTTCACACACCAAACTATAATTAAAATTCAATTAAATGTTTGCGGTCCAAACTCAATAAAAATTCCACGGATTAATCCAATTTAGATTCGGTTAATCTGTTCCATTAGGATTTGAATCTCGTAGCACTGTAAATGTCCTCGTTTCAAGAAAAAAATCTCTTTTCAAAAGATAAGATAAGAATGTGGGAGCAGGGTTTTATCTGTCCATAAATGAAGTGCTTTGGCAAATAAATTGTTTTTTACACTCGTAATCGTACACCAGAAAAAATTATTCTCGTCTCTAATTCCTTTCTCAACAAATATTTAATCCTATCGAATTCAAAAAACTAAATTTTTCGGCAAACTTCTCATGCTTTAGCCCCACGAACTAGTTTTTCCAGAAAAATTGAACTTCAAGTCGATTTTCGAAAGGATATTTGAACATAAACTCTACTTGCATAATTTATTCGCATGCTGAAATTTTCAGGTCGTTTGGGCAATGTAAATTCGTACGATAATCAATTATGTTTTTTCACACTTGAGCAGTTTCGACTGTGAAAGTGCTTCAGCACATCGACTGTACATTCTGAAGTAAAAGTCTCGTTTCTGATCAAATACTTCAACAATTGATGCAAACACGTGATTCATGTAAAATAATGTTTATCGATTCGTTGGTAACAATTCTATTTATAATCTTTGAGCACTTTCAAACAACTATAGGCATTTTTTATTTCTTTTCCTTGCTTAAATTGAAGTAGTTAAAATTGTTGTACTAGTTTAAATAGTTATTCGAAATTCAACTAGTCGAGTAATCATTTTTTCGGGATGATTTTCAAATGAGTAGAACTTTCACTGATGGAATAGTGAATCATTTTATTTATTTGAATTAGTAAACGTATTCAACTATTCGACTGCTAGTAATCTCAGTATTTACCAGACTAAAATATTTTATTTTTAAATATATTTTTTTTTTATTTTTTTTAACTTTATCTTTATCGGTACTTTCCCCTTGATTTTTAATACCCGAAAATTAAGTCTGGAAATGAGTTAAATTTCACTACAAATTGATTTGATTCTACTCTTTGTGATAATTGGTAATGACTACTTCACTTCGGTTTTTTTATGACTATTTGCCTAGTGAAATTGCAGTGTTTCAAAAAAAAAAAAAAAATGAAAAAATAATTTGTCATTTACATCGATTACCACAATCTTGGTGAAACATTTAATCAATTTTTCCAGCTTTCTTTTATTTACTTTCACGACTCCAGATTCATTTACACAAATAAGAGAAGATTAAATAAAGCCGATTACAGAGCCGGTGGCATTTAAAGTAGAAAACGCATGAATAAAAAAATTCGTCCCGATGTTATGAAATATATTACACGCGATACATGCTAATCATACCAACCGAACGAGAAAGAAGTCGAAAAAAAAACCGTCACCTGTTTGAAATCAAACGAACCTGCATTTTCGTGCCCAGTAATTCCCTTTCACTGCAATTTTTTGTCCATAACATTATGCGTGAAATTTTCACTGATAAGATTTCGTAAATACTTGATACCTGAAACTTCTAACATACTTTTCGAAAGTGAATTTCACTGAATATGTTCGATCTGTACAGTTTTTTGGACATTTTTTTTAAATTTGTAATCTTCGAGTTCGAAAAATTTTCGACTTGTACTTGCATTGAAAATAAACCTGGATTCAACTCGAAAATACATATCCACCCTCTATCGATCGTGGGAAATGTTTCTGAAGATATGTAACGATTGTATTTTTGGATAAAACTGTAATATATGCGACAATTATGCGATTTACAGCCCTTCCTGACTGAGTTGTGGTTTTCGAGACCTGGATTCAACTCAAAAATACATATCCATCCTCTAACGATCTTGAAAAAGCAATTCAAAGATAAAAAACAATTTCAATCTCAACTGTTCTCTACGAAAATAATGCAAAAGACAACATTTTGGGATTAAGACGGGGGTGTTTTTCGAGACCAGGATTCAACTCGAAAATACATATCCACCTTCTATCGATCTTAAAAAATCAATTTCAAGATAAGAAATGATTGTATCATCAATTTATGATACGATCTGCTGCAAAAATATTGCGCTTAAGTCTTTCGGGACAAAGGGATGTTATAGGGGTGGTTACCAAGACCTAGATTCAACTTCCGAGGTTGAAAAAAAAGTTGCGAAAATCGTAACAGTCGAAGACGCTCCGATCTTGATCATCTTCTCACGGGAAACAATCATTATCGTCCAATTTTCCAGGGGCCTCACAGAAAGAAAAGACGCAAACGTGAAATCAAGCGAGGACAATGGCTCTTATTCCCTGTTTTCTCGGTACATCGCGCGATTGCAAGGCTTCTGCTGTGTTCGCACATGTGCCGACTCAAAACAATGCCCAGCGGTGCTCAAAAACTCTCGTGTTCCATTTTTCAATCAAACTATAAAGTTCTTATCTTCGCAATTAGTTGAGAACGCGATGTTATACAACCCCAATCATGTGCTTGTTACGAAAATCGTCATGTTACGAAAATCGATCCGAGGGAAGGTGGTGGATTTCGATATCAGATGAAATTCTTCATACAAATTTTATGAGGATTTCGAAATTTTGCATATATTACTTTTATAAAGGTCAAAGTTACTAAAATTCGTCTTCCCTCTAAATCTGAATCAGTGACACCCTGAGTCGTTAAAGAATAAGTGAAATCAACTGAAAAACTGATGAATCTCTAACTCCCGACTGTCTTGCACAAAAAAAACTTCTAATCATAAACCAATACATATTTCCAGCCTCAGTAAAAGCGGTAAAAGTAAAAGGAAATTCCGCAAACAAATGAGGCTGGAAATCGCGATTTCCGCGAGCGGAAAAAACTCGGCAGGAAAGGCGATCAAAATATCGGGGGGACTCGAAGGGAAACGTGTTTAGAAAAGCGCGGCACCGTTTCTCGCGGTGAAATAAATCACGGCTCGGACGATAAGTCCCGCAGCACGCGCGAAACGCGAAAAATTCATTCCGGGTGACGTCAGGGAAAAACGAGACGCGCCAATCCAGGTAAACAGCTCCGTGGAATGCGTTACCCAATAACCTTTTCCTCCTTTCCATTGAGCGTACTGTACCTAGCTATTGATGATTACTCCCCTCGCGCCGTGGTAAAAGTATGAAGAATTCAGCGACTTAGTCGCGCCTGAGGAGTTTTCCGAGTTTTTCGAGCTCGGAAAATTTTTTTTCCCAACGCCGTGGAGAAAATGCGATTTTCTCCACGGCTCAAAACGCCAAAAATCGTATTTTCTCCACGTTGTAGGAAAAAATATAGTCCTCAACTTGTGCAGAAGAGCTTTTTTATCGAATGTGAAAACTCGCTTTCGGCTCGTCTTTCAAACTTCACATTCGTTGAAAAAGCTCCTTCTGCACTCTCGTTGAGAAATATACTATTGAAAAATGGGTAATTCATCGAATTGTTATTATATTATTTTTTTAATAGTTAAATTTGGGTGATTAATTTTGAAATGAGTAAAAAAACATCGACTACTGAAAATCGTTAAAATTGACTGAATAATGAAATTAATATTTTGCAGACTGGTGAAATTCAAATAATTGATAGTTGAATTCTACTAATGCATGCTCAAAAATGACCAATTCTATTGGTAAAAAAATCACTGGCATATACATCAAAATAAATTTTAGTGGTAAAAAATAATTCAATATATTAAAAAATTAGTTGCTGGAAATAGGAAATTGGATTGATTCGTAAATTTGACTGATTCGTCGAGTGGAATAGAAAAAAAACGGACTTTTTCAAATAATCATTTTTTTATTACTTCGGAGTTGAAAAAAATTAGTGACAGTAATATTATTAGTCGAAATAAAACTAATTTAAACTGAAATTAACTGTTTTGAGAAATAATTTGCTGAAAATTACTAAAAAATTTTTCACATTTTTTCGTGAATTTGCATTTTTCGAAAATTCTCACGATTTTTGTTATTGATTTTGAAAATCAATTAAAAAAATGCAGACTTTCAAAAAATATAAAAAAAAAAAAAAAAATGAAAAAATTGAGTGAATTCATTGAAATAATCGTAAAACATTTCAAAAGTCGAAAATGAAGATACAAATTTTAATAGATTCGTAAGTTTCTGATGAAGCTAAAAAAATCGAAGTATCATTTTGGTAACGTATTTTATCATTTCCAAAAATATTCTAAAATTTATACAAATAAACAAAATTAATCTACGAATCAAAAAAATTTCAGTTTCCCGAAAACAAGAAAAATTTAGAGAATGTCAGAGAACGTAAGAAAATATTCGTAAGTTTTGAAATATTCTTCAAAATTTTCGTCAATTTTATTCTTCAAACTTCTCAAAACTCAGTATTCTGAAACTGCAGAATTGTATTTGAAAAATTATTATTACTATCAATTTTTGCCAATTCTTCAGTAAATTATCAAAAAAACCCGAAAAGTCTGAAATTCTATCAATTTCGACGCGTATTAAAAAATATTTAGTAATTTCCTTTGAAATTTCAAAATTTCGTAACGTATCAAATCTACGAAACCTCAAAAAATGCCGTAAATTTTAAAATTCACAGACTTCCCAAAATTCTCAACAAATTCTCAGAAATCCTAAATTTTTTCAATAATTCATGAAAAAATAATTAAAAATAATTAAAAACCATAAAACACCCGAAATCTCCAGCATAAATTTACATAACATCTCCAAATCCCCCAAAATTTCCCAAACCGGGAAACTCGCAGTACCAAATAACGACAAAAATTCGCAATGAAAACATACAAAAAACCTTAAAACGCCCTAAATCTCCACTTTCAATCCAAAAATCACCATGCCCCCCAAAATTTCCCCCGCCCCCCCCAAAACTCCGAAAATTCGCAATATGTACCAAATCGCGAACCAAACATCCGCCATTTTTAATTCCCACTTCAATTTCCGTTAGAATTCGCAAAACGATAAAAACTCACTCACTCCCACACTTCAACATTCTTATTAAATCAAACGATCGCAACCAAAATCATCAAAATCACCATCACCAAACTGATAAAAATGACTTACCCTGACGAATCGCGGTTTGAAATCCTCGTCGTCGATGTCCCCGGCCACGATGGGTACGTTCATTGTACCGAGATCACATTATCCAGGACACAGCACCAATCACAAGCCCGGAACCGGATACGGATTTTCAAATTTTCAAATCAGAACAACACGAGCGACCCAACGGTTTTTCGCGAGGGGGCGCACTCGCGGATTCAA
>JAPYZK010005404.1:0-12238 GCA_030522785.1 Platygaster equestris
TTTTTTCAGGGCAAAGCACCAAATCCCGAACCAGATTTATCAAACTACGAACCAAACGAAGTTTTCCACGATTGGAACACGAAATTGAATTCCACGGAGAAAATTATTTTCACAGTCGACGAAAATAATCCGATGTTTTTTGTCGAAGCAAAAGCCAGATTCACTGAACAAAAATATTTCGCGAATTCTACCGCAACTGTCGAAGTTTTTATAAGGTAAAAAACTGAAAAATGAATAGTGTTATTTGTAATTAATTTTTTAATTTTTTTCAGAAATTTGTACCACAGGAAGATCGAGTTTTCGAAAGTTTCAGTGACGGTGAATAATATGGGCGTGAACACTGAAAATGTGGCGATCGACAATTTTCGAAATGATTTTTCGTTCCAAGGAAAGGAAATCAGGAAATTCGATTTTCAGTTTCAAGTTGCGTCGCCGAATGAGAATAATAACGAAATTCATGTTTCTATGGTTTCTTTGTACTTGGGAAATGTGGAAAAATGTTGCGTTATTTTGCGATTTCCTTCTTTGGGAGCTGACGCGAATTTTGGGGATTTTTCGTGTTCGGAAATTCAGCCAATTTGGTGGGTTGAATTTCGAAATTTTTGGAGACCCAGATTTTGAGTTTTGGAATCCAGTTAGTTTGATTTTGGATTTTTGTATTGAATTAGAGAAAATTCATTTAATTGTTGTATCGTGATGAATTTCCATTCTTTTTTAATGTAATTTCATAGTCAATATTTAATATTTATTATATAATATTATTAATACAAATTTTGAACAATTTTGAGTTTGGAATTTGATTTTGGATTTTTGTATTGAATTAGAGAAAATTCATTTATTTGTTGAATCGTATTTAATATTCATTATTTTTTAGTTTAATTTGATATTCAATATTTTATATTTATATTATAATAATACAAATTTGGAACAGTTTTGAGTTTTGAATTTGATTTTGGATTTATGGATTGAATTAGAGAAAATTCATTTAATTGTTGAATCGTATTTAATATTCGTTATTTGATGTAATTTTACATTTAATATTTAATACTTATTATATAATATTATTAATACAAATTTCAAACAATTTTGAGTTTTGAATTTCGATTTCAAATTTTAACATTAATCATAGAATAATTATATTTTAACATGTAAATTATTGTCAACAAATTATTCTGACAATTCCGAATTCTACCAACTTTTTAAAAACATTTACGACTATAATTATTTTCCTTTTTTCAGGAGAAACAATTTCGACAAAGTAAAATCTTCAACTTCCGCTCAGATTTTGGAAGAAGAGTGCAATTTCGAAATCAAAATCGATTCGAAAAAACCAGCTTTGATTGGGGAATGGTTTCCTATAAAAATTAATTTATTGCCAATGGAAAATATATCGAATGTGATATTAAGTACTATGGTTTTGGTGGATGGGATTAATGATCAGTCAAGTACGTATTTTTTTTTATTTTTCGGAAAAAATAAAAATAATATTTTCATTTGTTCGTAAATATAGTATTCTAAATGTAAATAGAAATATATAAATATATATATATATATATATATATTAATATTCGTAAATATAATTGGATGAATAAATCTAATTTGGATGAATAATGAAAAATTGTACGATAAATGTTAAAAATATGTATATATATATATATTTCATTAATTAATATATTTCTCTTTTATTCATAATAAAATGTATTTTTTATTATATAATTAATTTTAATTTTATTAATTCATTTTTTGTAAACTGTACTAATTAAATCTTTTTTACAGTTGAATTGAGCACGAATACAAGGGAAAAAATATCAAATGTAATAATGGAAGTTGATGATGTGAATGAAAATGAATCCACACAAAGGACAATTTTTATTCGGGCTCAGAAAATTGGAGAGAGAAATGTTCACATCAAGGTAATTTTTTCGAATTTTATTTTGTATTTCGTATAATTTTAATTTGAAACTACATTAAATCTATTTTATTTAATTCAAAAATATATGCTATATATTAACTATATATAGCAAATCAAAAATTCGACTATTAATTATTAATTTATTATCGAAATTTATCCAAGTGTTTTTTATTTCATGAATTTTTTAATTCTCTCATTTTTCGATCTAGGAATATCGAAATCAGAAATTTTATTCAAAATCGGAAATTAATTATTTCTGAAATTATGTAAAATTTTTTTATTTTTGTTATTATTCAAAATTATTCTTATTCAGAATTAAATTATCAAGAAATTGAATCATTCAACATACATTTAATTATCAGTCTATTATTCCTATTTCTGTAATTTTAGTTCAAGACTTACAGAATTTTTATTTACAGGTCGAATTCGTGAGATCGAAGCAAAGAAAAGGTTACAAAGACTTATTTTACTCTCTGCCGTTCGTAAAACCTTTCGAAGTGACGACGCAATTTTTTTCGATGCTGTACGAGCCACTCACTAAGGGTTTTGTTCATGAGCCGATTTTTGTTATGCCACACGTAACTTGTACTTCGCCGTGGAAAATCAAAATTTTGAATACTTCGGTTGAACTCGTGAGTTGACATACGGAAAAATGCAATTCTCAATTCTTTGATACTTAAATGAATACGTGAATATGAAGTACTGTGAAATTTGTAAAATTCATGAAATTTACTGAATTCTGTATAGAATTAGCATTTTTTATGGAGTGAGCTTATCAAATTTTGACAGAAGTTTGGAATCTTTCAGGTTTCTCAAAATTTATGGAGATAGTCTAGAATTTGAAACTCGAAAATGTTTGGTTTTATAAAATTGTCAAACTTTGAAATTTTGATCCGAAATTCGAAATTCACAAAATCGAAATTCGAAAATTTCATTATATATTTTTCAAAAGTCAAATTTGAGTACTTGAAAATTAAGAAAATGAAAAATTTGGAAATTTGACTCATTTCGATTTCGAAATCGAGAAATTCGGTAATTTAAATTCAAAAGTGAAAAATTTCGAAAATCATAAAATTTCTATAAGTTACACCAAAGTTCACATTTTTATGATAATTTTATCAGTTTGTATTTGAAAAAAAAAAAAAAAAAAAAAATCGAGAAGATAATATATAAAAAAAAAAAATAATAAAAAATAGAGATTTTTTAACACGAGAAGAGAACAATTCCTTCCGGTTTTTCGAAATTTGCAGGGCAACGCGATAAAAATGAAGCACAAAATAAACGAGAAGTCTGTTTTGAGCGGAATCGTTTTGAATGAAGAGGAAAGCGCGACAGACATTTATTGCATTGTTCCAACTGTGAAAAGTGAACAGCCGACGAGTACAGGAATTTTTACGATTCAATGGATAAGGTGATTGGTAGTTAAATTTGTTGACAACGTTTATAATTTTTACGACTGTCGATCATTACATTTTTTTATAATTGATTTTGATTTATCATTATTATTTTGTAGTAAAAACAATAATTTGATAGTTGAATGAAAATTATTCTTTTGTTGATAATTACGTAAGATTCGTTATTTTACGCAAATTTAAAAGTTACGAATTTTTTGTCTGACTCAGTTATGTGAAAAAAATTCAAAGATTCAAGAACAAGGTAAAAATTGAAAAAATTAAACGTTCATAATTTCATTTCAATTGATCTTGCAATTTTCTACAGTAATTACGAAAATGGAAAAATTGAGATACTTATGAATTTAAAATGAGAAATATGTGAATTTGGAACTCAAAAATAAGATGATGAATAATTTCAGTCGATTACTATTTGAAACAAAAATAATTATTCAGACAATAATTCGATTGTCGAAAAAAATTTATCCTTTTATTAATAATAACACAATTTTCATTATTTTACGTGAATTTAAAAGTGACTCAGTTGTGTACAAAAATTCAAAGATTTAAAAACAACGAAAAAATTGAAAGCTTATAATTTCACAAATTTAAATTTCCGAAATCAGACAATTTTTCCGAGTCGAATTTCTAATGTTGAAATTTTCTATAGTAATTACGAAAATGGAAAAAATAAGATGTGTATAAATTTGAAGTGATAAATTCGTAAATTTGACATTAAAAAATAGGAGTTCTCCGAAATTCGTAAAATTTAAATTTCGACTATTGTTATAAAAAATTGTATAAATTATAGGGAAAATGAAGAAGAAGCCAGAGAAACGAGCAGTAGCGTAATTTTGACCGCTTTGTACGTGGAAGACGCCCCAATCAGCGTGGAAGCAAAATTGCCGGCTTGCGGCTGGGTCAGAACTCCACTCTGCGCGGCCTATTTCGTCCACAATCATTCCGAATATCTTATTACATTGAAACTCACTGTTGAAGGAAGCGATGCTTTTTTGTTCGCTGGTCACAGACAAGTAACTTTTTATCTTCATAATTTTTAAAAAACTGACAGTTTTTTCAATCCATGTTTCACGTGTAAAAAGTGACAAATTTTTAAAAAATAACAGTTTTTTCCACTTGTGTAATAATGAGGGTTTTCTTCATTTGTGTGAAAAGGGTGGAAAACTGAATAAAAAAACACTTTTTCTACTCGTGAAAATATTGGTAAAAACAGTGGAAAACATGGAATTTTGTCGAGAATTATAAAAAAATAGAAAATGGAAAATAATTAGTACGAAAGTATACCATTTTTGCGCAGAAGAATGTAAAAATAAAACGTACAGAATGTGTATTTTTTTTTTAAGGTACTAAATATTTCGAACTATTGAGAAAATTGAGTTTTTTCATTTTTTTTTTTTTTAGCTGGAACTAAAATTTTACGAGACGAAATGTTATGAACAATTATGAATATTTATAACGATTTTAGATCGAAATTTGCGTTCTTCCCGAGAGCGAAAAAAAAGTCGAATGGATGTTGCTGCCTCTTATTGCTGGTTTCGTGGCTCTTCCGTCCATTTCGTTAGTAACGATTTCAGGTAATTTATTATATTATTCACAGATTTGCAAATTTTGCAATCGAATCGTAAAAATGTCAGAACTCCGTTATGAAATTTGATATGAATTTGATTCACGGTCTCTCAAAAAGTCAACTCAAGAAAATTGAAACAATTCAAATATAGAAAATTTTTTTCCACTCTTTGCAGAAGACGAGGGAAAAGTGAGTAAAACCACCCTGGAAGAAGTGCTGGAAAAATCTCTACCAAGTCACATTTACATAATGGTAAAGCAATAAACAAAATTTATTTTATGTACTAGATTTTTTGAGAAATTAATTTCATGATTTTGATTTTTACAGCCAAAATCTCAAACAGCGGATGACTCCTAATTATTGATCGACTGTATATCAGTTGAAAAATTGTGGTAATTTACTTTATTTTTAATAAATGAGTTTTGTTCAAATTCTGAAATTAGTAACACGAACATTATTTTCACATTTTTTTATTATTCATAACGCTTATAAAAACGTTAGGTACACACATTTGCTCCCTGCTTTCTCCATATCCGAGAAGGGGTTAAATCCTATACAGAGAAATTTTTTTATGAATTTTCCATCATAGATTAATGTAAGTTGTTCCAAAATTAACTCAAACTCTGCCAGAAACCTATACATTTTCCAGTATTTGCGCGTATTTTGGAAAATTCTGTAAGAAAATACTTTTTTCGCTTACTTTTAGTTGCCATAGAATTTCATTACGCCCCCCGGACCCATGGCTTTCGTAAGTTTGATGACCTTTTCATCATGCTGATTCCACTTTTCCTCCAATGCTACTGTCGCGTTTCCTAAAATGCAACCACCTTCGCATCTGCACCCTATCTCATTGCATTGTCCGACTCCGCAATGATTTTTGGTCGATGTTTTTCCATCCCCGCAAATTTCGATTTTGCACAATTCGTTTGCAAATTTTTTCGCCCCGAAACTTCTGCATGATTTTTCGGATCCGAGAATTTCGAAATATGCCGTGGTTTTTCCGCAACAGATTTCACCCGTGGTACCGTACAATGCGGTTAGAGAAAACAAGAAATACAGAGCGAATTTCGCCATTTTTCGGTTTTTTCTTTACGATTTGGTTTGTGTTCAGGGTTTTCGAGAAATCGACTGTCGATTCGGACATTTTTTGTGGGCTTTTTATAGGTGAAAAAGGAAAGAAGTCGATTGTTTTGGTTTCATTAGTTTTTAATTTCGTTAAAGAGTGGAGTAATTGTTGTCAATTTATTCATGAGTTTTTAATCTTTGACTATTGTGTTTTTGAATAAACTTTTGTGCGTATTGTTGATGAAAATTAGTATTTTTCATTTTTCGAAGGTACTTAAAATCCTAATTTTTCTTATCTCGGAGTTTTTTTATCTTGAATTAGCTCGTGGTTATTGGAAAAGTTAATAATTTCCGCGTGAGTGATTGGAGTGTATAATTTTTTATATTGAAAAGATTTCGTATACAAAATCCTATGACTCGACGCGTGTAAATTGGAAAAAATCGATTGTCGATTTCATCATCTTCGAAATTCGAAATTGCGCAATTTTGTAATTTGTCTTTCGCGAAATTTATATTCGATTTCCAGAATTTTAATTGGGTCAACTTTTGTTTTGATTAGTAAATTTATTTTATCATTATTATAAAAAATCAAGTCTCATATTTCAAATGTTTGAATCATGCGATTTTCGATTTTCAAATTCGTCATCTTCAAGTTCCAATTTCGAAAAATTGTATCTTTGTATTTCCTAAACATCTTGATGTTCGCATTTTTCGGCAGAATCTACATTTTCCACTAGTCGAGTACGATACTTCACCCAACAAATGCTAGGAACATGTAGTTATTTCACACCCTGTATTTTTCCAAATAAATTAAGTTTTCGCTATTGGGCAACTTCGGGTTAAAAAAAAATCGCCAAGGATCTCGTAACAGTAATCGAACCATTCCATCAAGTTCGACAAAAACGAATTCAAAAATCTGAAAAACTGTAAAAAAAAATACAATTCACAAGCAACCCTCACATGTTAAAACCCAAACAAACAACCCAATCCTGAATTCTACAGTACCTTTATTCACACCATCATATTACCTTTATATACAAATTAATATCCATCATAACATACAAACTAACTTTACCACGTTTAATAGCTCACAAAATTACCTCAACCCAAACTTCGTCGTACATCAAAATGACCATTAACACAAAAAAGAACCGCCGAAATTCCTTACATCATAAATTACGAAACAACATCCGACTTCCCCCCCTCCCCCCTCCAATCCAGAGTACAAAATCCCCCTCCTTACGACGTGGTAAAAATCTTGGTTCCTTCCGGCAAAATTACCTCCTCCCCCCCAACATTCGCCAAGGTCACGGTCAACGGCAGGATCAAGGGCATCAAAATTTCCTGCGGCAGATTTATCGGCTGGTCGATCTGCTCGAGGGGCCTGGAAATCGTGATGGTCTTGATAGCCGGCGGCTTCGCCTGGGCACTCACGGGCTTCACCTGGGCGCTCATGGGCTGAACCTTCGGTACCTGGACCTGAACTTCCGCCTGAGCTGGGCCCTGCGGCACCCGGTTCTGGGTCATCAGGGCGTTCTGTTTGCACCTTTTGCTGTGCGCGTAGCGACTCCCGTTGTTGTTGAACCTTCGATCGCAGGTGGGGCAGGCATAGGGCCTCTGGCCCGTGTGTATGAAGACGTGTTCCTTGAGGGACTTGAGTCTCCTGAAGTTCTTGGGGCAGTACTTGCAGTGGTACTTGGCCTCGCCGGTGTGCGAGGTCAGGTGGTTGGCGAGGGTGTCGGCCCTGGCGAACGCCCTGGAGCAGAACTGGCAGATGTAGGGCCGCTCCTGGGTGTGCGTCCTCATGTGCATCTTGAGGTACGCGTTGGTGGTGAAGGGCCTCGTGCAGACGTCGCAGACGTAGGGCTTTATCCCCTTGTGGGCCCTCAAATGCGCGATCAGGGTGGTGCTCTGGGTGAAGCTCTTGGAGCAGATCTCGCAAAGGAACCTCTTCGGCGTGTCCGTGTCGCGGCCCCTTTTCCCGGTTCGTTCGTGTTTCGAGAGATGTGTCGTCAGCTGGTCTTCCTTCATGAATCTCTTCGTGCACCTAGTTATAAATGATGAAATAGTATATTTCTCAACGAGTGCAGAAGAAGCTTTTTTTGCGAATGTCAAGTTTGCAAGACGAGCCGAAGGCGAGTTTTGCAATCACATTCGTTAAAAAAGCCCTTCTGCACAAGTTGAGGACTATATTTTTTCCAAAAACGTGGAGAAAATCTCATTTTCCCCATGACGTTGGGAAAATTAATTATCCCTAGAGAAAAAAGTGACGAAACATCTGAAGCATGCCGCGAGTATCGAATGGTAATCGATAATCTATCGAAATCGTGTAATACGCTCATTTGAATGCGATGGTTTTAACGTTTCATGATTTGCACGCGAGTTTAGAATTGTTATTATCGAGAATAATTGTCGAGATCATTGTTGTTGATAAAAATAAATGTTAAAATCATCATTTTTGATTCTGGAATTGATTTTCATTAATGGAAATTGATGAAAATGAACAGTAATTGGTTAGAATTCATAAGGATTCATGGGAATTGATACAAATTAATAGAAATAGATAGGAATATCCATAGTAGTTGTTAAGAATTCAAGAGAATCGATGGAAATTGTTATGAATCGATAAAAATAAATAAAAATCGATATACTGATTAATGGGAATTCATAGAAATGCATAGGAATTGATGGGAATTGTTATAAATTGATAAAAATTGATGGGAATTGTTATAAATTGATAAAAATTGATGGAAACTGATTGAGAAATTATGGGACAGAATGTAAATCAATAACAATAATTGACGGGACTTTATATGAATCCACGAAAATTGATGGAAATGAATTGGAACCGATTGTGATTATTAAGGATCGATGGGAGTTAACGGAAATAAATGGAAATCAATAGAAATTGATGGAAATGAACAGTAATTGGTTAGAATTCATAAGAATTCATGGGAATTGATACACATTGACGGGAATAGTTAGGAATCTCTAAATTTACATAAATTCCGCAATTCAAGATTCATAATCTCGAAAATCTCCGCACCTGGTGCACTTGTACGGCTTCACCATATTGTGCTTCGCCACGTGTATCTTCAGGTGTTCGCGGCGGTAAAACTTCTTCGGGCAAATGTCGCAGAGGTAGCGTTTGCCCTCGTGCACCTGGATGTGGCGCAGCAGGCCCTTCCGGGAAGTGTAGCGCTTGTTGCACTCGGTGCACTCGAGGCCGACGATGTCGGTCCGGCGTTTGCGGGGAACTTTCTCCGCGGGTTGCGCTTCCTCCGGGCAGGGTTCGATGTCCTTGAGGTCCTCGTCGGTGAGGATGCCCTCGGTGACGTGTTTGGCGCGATGCTCCCGGAGGAGTTCATTATTCTCGAAGTGCTCGCAGCAGATGTTGCAACGGCGCACTTGGTCCGGGTTCTTTTCCGAGCACTTGTCGTAGTGGGCCTGCAATTTTTTTTTTTTTTGTTGGTTTTCATTATTTTTGTCATCCGTAATTTTGCGACTGTCATTGTAATTAGATAATTTAATCATTATTGATCGTTTATTAATAATTATATTGTCATTACGTAATATTTTTTGTCATTTGCAATTTTGGGATTATGTAATACTGTGTAATTTTGCGATTTTCATTGTAATTATGAAATGTTATGATCATTGTTGCTCATTTATGAATAATTATATTGTGATTATGTTATATTGTGTAAGTTGGCAATTTTCATTGTAATGAAATTTTCATGTATGATTAAATTGTATGAAATTTTACCATTATTATTATTATTCATTTATCGACGATTGTTTTGTAATGATTACACGATATTTTGTATTTGCAATTTTTTTCCTTCGTAATTTTGCGATTGCGATTTTATCAAGATTGTGTAATATTTCGTAATTTCTCCTCTTGCTGGCTCGACTTCCCCTTTCGCCAGCTCCGAGCGTTCGCAGCGAGCTCATAGGAGCCAGCGGCTCGGAGGAGCCGAGCAGTGCATCCCTGTTCTAGATCGTCACCTTCAGTTTGTCCTTTCGATGGAACTTGGAGCTGCAAATGTCGCACTCAAAATTCGGTTCTTCATGAAGAAGTTGATGGCGCAGCAAAGATTTTTTCGTGCTGTAGCGTTTTCTGCACGTGGGGCACTCATGGGTGTCCATCGTCCAATCTGGATTAGCTTCGAAATCGGAGTCATCGTCGGAATCATCGTCTAACGAAGCTGAAAACCACATAAATGGAATCAATTTTTCCACGACGTAGAAAAGCGCGTTGATGAAATAAAATGAGCAACTAGTGGAATAATCACGTTTTTACATCATGCCATTTCACTTTCACTAAAATATCATTTTTCCACTAGTTGCTTACTTTATTTAATCAACTCGTGGAATAACGATTTTTCTACTCACGTGATTCTATTTCACATTCGTTGACTTGACAAATTTGAAAAATGATAGGAAAATTTTTGGAAAAACGGATGCCTTTGGTCATCAATCAACAATCCCCCAAAGGATTTTGAAAGTTTTGAGTTATTAACAATTATAATTTTAAATACGAAAATCTTCATTTTATACGCGATTTGAAAAAAACAAAATACAGTTTTGACGTTCTCGATTAGAGGAGTCGACTTCCCAAGAGAAACAGATTGTTCTAGGGAATCATCGCTATTAATTTCGGTCCAAAATTAACTCAATGAACTAATGATTTTTTCGCGAAAAAAGTTGCGGAAATCGACTCCTCTAGTCGAGAAAGCCCAAACCGTATTTTGTTTTTCTCAAATCACGTATAAAATAAAGATTTTCATACTTCAAATGCAAAATACCCCATATTTCAAACCTACCAAGTGACCTCTTCCTACTCTTCTCCTCCTCGCTTTCTTTCTCTTCCTTTTTCTCCTCAGTCCCTTTTTCCTCCCCCTCCTTCACTTCCGCTACCTTCTCCTCCACCTCCTTCTTCACCCCCTCCCCACTCTCCTTCTCCTCCTTAACGTGCACCTCCATGTGCTTCGCCAGTGCCACCTTCGACACGAACCTCTTGTCGCATTCCGTGCAATCCGAAATCCTCCTCTTCACCTTCTCCTCCTTCAGTTCCCCTCCACCGTCTTCCTCCCCCTCCCCTTCCTTCCCCTCCTCCTCCTCATCCGCGATATCCTCCGTCTTGATCCTGTCGATGATCTTCTCCGCCGCCTTCGCGGCGTTCCTCTTGATCCTCTTATTAGTGTCGTACTCCTGGCCAAACAAAATCGTCTTGTGACCCGTCAAAATCAAGTGGTTCCTCAAGGTCAATTCGTTACCGAAAACCTTCTTACATTCCGTACATTTAAAATTTTTCGTCTTCGCGTGCAAATCCATATGACTCTTGTGCTCCTCCATCGTTGGGAAATCGCGTTCGCAGATCTTGCAATCGTACTTGAAAGTTTTGTGCGACGCGACGTGCTTGGAAAACGGCGTTTTCCGGAGGTAGCTCATGGGACAATGTGGGCACTTGAACTTTTTGCTCCCGTTTTCTGTCTCCCCTGAGTGCTTCGAACGGTGCTCTTCGAGTTTTTCCAAAGTGTCGAAACTTTTCTGGCACATGACGCACACGAACTCGGGTTCTAAATTTTCCTCCTTGACGATGTTTTTGTCCTTTTTGTCTTCTTTTTCGTTCTCGGAGTCATGGATGAGGTCGAAGTCGTCGAACTGGAGGGAATTTTCGTCCTCCTCGAAGGAAACTTCCAGAGGCATGCCTTCGGTCGTTTTTTCTTCCTCGTGCAGCTTCATGTGTTTCTGGAAGGAGTTCAGGTAGAGGTACTCTTTTCCGCACGTGGGGCACTTGTTGGCTTTGACCCCGGACCTTCGGGAATTTCCCGGGGATTTTTCCGAGCTTCTCTGGGTATCCACCGTGCTCAGGCGGATTTCCTCGTGTATTTGCATGTGTTCTTTCAGGAAGGTTTTCGGGGGGTATTGCTTGTCGCAGATGTAGCAGACGAAGACCACTTTGTCGTCCTTTTCGGGGTTCTGGGGCTTGAAGCGGGAGCTGAGGTTGAGGTTTTCGAAGTAGCTTTCTTCGTCCGGGTTTTTGGGGTGCTGCTGGGGTTTTTCTAGGATTTCTAGGGTTTTCAGGTCTTCGGAGTTTTCCAGGGTTTTCAGATCTTCAGAGTTTCCGAGGGTTTTCAGGTCTTCTTCTGGGTTTTCAGGGTTCATGGGGGAGAATTCCGGGATCTGCATGTAGTCTTCGTGTTTTCCGGGGGGAGGGTGCAAGTGCTCGTCGTCTGGAAAAGGAAAATTAATTATATAAAATATAAGACAAAAGAC
>JAPYZK010005405.1:0-12538 GCA_030522785.1 Platygaster equestris
CTGGAATTTTTACCCACAGTGTAATTGAAAATTAAAAATGGAGAAACTGAATTCTCATACCTTTTTAAAAATTCCTAACTTTTGAGACTGTGGAATTATTCATTTTTGAGTATCAAGATTCTATTATTTTTTTGTCAATCCTAATTTTTTATCGTTTGTTTTTTTTAATTTATTGAAATTCAGAAAAACTTTAAAATATAGAAATTATCGAATTCCGAAACTCGACAACTTTCAAAATTTTGAATTCTCGAATACTATGAAATTCTTGAGGAGTGTTGAAAATTTAAAATTCCGAAACTTCCAAAACTTTGAAATTTTTTTTCATTTTCACGTATCTAACTTGAAATTTCAAAATTTCTCAAGTTACAAATTTTTTAGTTTTTAGTTCGAAATTTTCCAAAATTACAGAATTTGTATTGGCCCAATTTTCCGTAACTTCCAACATTTTTTTATCCCAATTTTCACGCAATTTGAATTGAATAAAACCAAAATTCTACCCTTGAAATTTTCAATTTTTCAATCCGAAACCAAAATAATTTTCCAAATTTTGATTCAAACTAAAATACATAAATTTGGAATCCAAAGCACTTCGAAAAAATTTTTTCAAAAATATACTTTTACGTATTTTACAATTTTTGCATTCCTTACTCAATTTGAACCCCCCCCCCCCCCCCCAGAAATTTCTCATTTTCAGAACTCAAAACTCCAAAATTCCACATAAACACCCCCTCCCCCCCCAAATTCCAATATTTCACCCTCGGACAAAAACTTCAAAGCCAAAACAAAATAATCACCTTCCCCCTATTTCTCCTGTAAAAAAGCCGCGAACAAAATGAGAGAAATGAAAAAAAGAAAAAAGGGAAACGTAGAAAAAAGTTGGCCCCCCCCCGCAATTCTCGTTGACTTCGCCGGGTCGAGTTTCAGCTCGAACGCCCTGGGAAAAAACAACAAACCGAAACAAGTCGCGAAGACTTTTTTCCTCGCTCGACGGCGCTTTAAACTTCTTCCTTTTGGGCTCGTTCAAACAGAGGACTTTTTTATCTCCGCGCTACAAACGCGCCTTTTTCCCCCTGGGGGCTGGGACGTGTGAATGCCGGCGTCAAAGAGCTCATTCGCGGTCATTCGCGGTGGCGATTCAACGACGGGGCATTTAGCGCCCGCTTGATTCACGCCGTTCGCTTTAGTTTATGCCCCGGTGGCCTCGTTTCGGATTTTCCTCAGGGGCTTTGGGGGTGAGGGGTAAAAAATTGGGTTTTTCGAGCTTTTTGGGGTGAGAAAAGTGATTTTGAAAAGTTTTTGAGATTGTTACAGAACTTTGAGAAATTTTGGATGACTTTGGACGTTTTTGGGGATTACACCAATTTCGGAAAATTGATGAAATTTTTTCAAAATTAGTTATGAATTTTTTGTACATTCGTACAAGTTTTTTTTAAATTTATGTAATTTTTGAACGCATGCAGATGTTCCGAATGTCCGAAAAGATTGAAAAAACTAGGAAATTTGGAAAGAATCACATATTTTATGTTTTTTTCGGATTTTCGAAATTTCTGAATGTTCGAAAAAAATGAGGGGTGAAAAATTGGGTTTTTCGAGGTTTTTGGGGTAAGAAAAGTGATTTTGAAAAGTTTTTAGAAATGTTACAGAATTTTCAGAAATTGTGGATGACTTTGGACGTTTTTGGGAATTACACCAATTTCGGAAAATTGATGAAGTTTTTTCAAAATGAGTTATAAATTTTGTGTACATTCGGACAAGTTTTTTTTTTCAATTTATGTAATTTTTAAACGCATGCAGATGTTCCGAATGTCCGAAAAGATTGAAAAAACCAGCAAGTTTTTTGAAAAAAGGTTCTAGGGATAAAATTTTGAGGAACTTTCAATTATTCAAGGTATTTTTGGAAATTGAACTAATTTTTGGAAAATTGCTGAATTTTTGCCAAAAAACTTCGATTTTACGAAAATTTGAAAAACGATTTCCATATTCTCACAATTTACACAATTTTACAGTACACGCAGATGTTTCTAATTTCCAAAAATATTGAAAAAATCACGGGATTATGCAAAAATCACAAATTTCGCTGGATTTTTCAAGAATTTCTGAAATTCGCGAATGTCCGAAAAAAATGAGGGATACAAAATTTGGATTTTTCGAGTTTGTTACGTAGAAAAAAAGTGATTCCGAGAAATTTTCAGGATCCAGGGAATTTTGAAGAACTTTGAATAATTTCAGGAATTTTTAGGAATCGCATTAATGTCAAAAAATTGGTGAAGTTTACCCAAAACAAAGTTAAATTCCGCGAAAATTTTAACAACTCGTCTTTTTTTCGAAATTTAGGCGTTTTCTAAATGCATGCAGATGTTCCAAATTTCCAAAAACATTGAAAAAATCACGAAATTATGAAAAAAATCACAAATTTCACAAGTTTTTAAAGAATTTTCGTAAATTTCCGAATGTTCGAAAAAAATAAGTGATGAAAAATTTGGAATTATCTAGTTTCTTCGCGTAAAAAAAAAGGTTCCGAAAAGTTTTCAGGTTTCAGGTCACAGAATTTCGAAAAACTTGAAATTATTCCAGGCATTTCCGGAAACTGCACAAATTTCGGAAAATTGGTACCTAAAGTTTTTCCCAGAAAAGTTTAATTTTGCGAAAATAAAAAAATTAACAATTTCTATTTTTCCTAAATTTGAGCAATTTTCGAATACATGCAGATGTTCCAAATTTCTGACGCAACAAAAAAAAACGACGAAATTACGAAAGAATCACAAATTTCACAGGTTTTTCAAGAATTTTCGAAATTCCCGAATGTTCTAAAAAAAACAGGGTTGCAAAATTTAGGGTTTTCGAGTTTTCTTCGTATAAAAAAAGGTAATTTCAAAAATTTGTCCTACTCCTTAAATTTCTTGAAATAATCGAAGGTACGTAAAAAACGATTGCAGAAAATTGCGAAAATCGCCGAAGATTCGACAGGAAAAGTCACCTGCTGACTCAACAAAGTGCTTTAACAAAGTGTAAAGATAAAAATCGACTCACCATCAGGCGTTGAATGGAAGGCATGAGAGATTTGAGTGCGTTGAGGGCGGTAAACCGGATGCACTTCATGGTAAGCAGTGCTGGATTCTTTGCGCTCTTGCCAATAATCTTGCGTTGCGCGAGGCCTGGCTGAATAAGTTCCCGAGAAAATTCGCGTGTACTTCATGTAACAACCGCTAGGAATATGCCACTGAAGAAAAAAAAAAAAAAAAATACACTTGGTATTTCAAGAAATGTAAATTTCAGTAAATTTAGAATTTATGTTTCTTCATTGATATCAATCATTATTCATTTTACACATTATTTATCATATCAATTGTTATAACTTCAAATTCAAGATTTTGACAGTTTTCAGATGATTTTATGGAATTTTACGACGTACGTTAATTTTCAGACATTTTCAACAATTTGGAATAATATTTCGAAGGAATTTTCGAATAATATATAGTCTGAGTTTTTTAAATTTTATATTGTACGTATTTTTTGGTTTTTATATTGTACGTATTTTTATATTGTACATATTTTTTGGTTTTTCCATATTGTACGTATTTTTTAAATCTGAAGTGAAAAAATTTGCGAAACTGTAAAAATTAGAATTTTTTCATAAATTCGGAAAGTTTTTTTCCAAAATTTGCAGGATTTTAAAAATTTGGAAAAGTGAACTCTTTTTTGGAATTTGGTCGTATTTATGTCATTTTTATCTATTCACTTTTTTATACGTTTTTGGAAAATTTTCTAAAACATTGGGGGCGAGGTCTACATATTGAAAAATTTTCGAATATTTCCAACAAATATTGTGGATTTTTTTCTTCCTTCGGAACTCGAATTTCTGCACAAATTTTTGAATATCAAAAATATTTGAATATCTATTATTATAATATTTATATAATATCCAAATTCAAGAATCTGAACGTGAAAATTTGAAAACTTGAGAAATAGAAAATTTGAATAAAAAATTCGAAAGTCTAACAACTCGAAAATCAAAATCAAAAAATATTTTGAATTTTCGAAATTTTAATCAACATAAATATGATGGAGGAATTTTTTCAGTATTTTCAAAAATTGTAGATTTTGTCAAAACCTTTGGAATGCAAATTTTTCTACAATTTAGAAATATTGGAATCTGAATTCAAGAATCTGAGTGTAAGAATTCCAAAACTTGAAAAAAAGTGAATTTGCATCAAAAATTCGGAAATCTAACAAGTCGACGATGAAAAAATATTAAAAATTCTCGAAATTTTAATGATAAATATGACAAAATTTTTTCAGTATTTTCAAAACTGTTGTAGATTTTGTCAAATCTTTGAAATGAAATTTTACTACAATTTCAAAATATTGGAATCTAAATTCAAAAATCTGAGTGTAAGAATTCCAAAACTCGAAAAATAGTGAATTTGTATGAAAAATTTGAAAATCTAACAATTCAAAAATCTAAATCTAAAAATATTTAGAATTCTTGAAATTTTGATACAGAAAGATAAATACAGTGAAAAAATTTCCAGTATTCCTAAAACCTACGAAACACAAATTTCTCTACTTATTTCGGAATATTGAAAACTGAATTCACGAATCTGAGCGTCGAATTCCAGAATTTAAGAAATTGTAAATCTGTATCAAAAATTCGAGAGTTTAACTATTCAAAAATAAAAACTCAAAAATATTCAGAATTTCGGAAATTCCAAAAAAGAAAAAAACAAATTCTTAAATTTCATCTCGAATTTCACGTCTGATTTCCGTATTCAAACAAAATCAAAAATCAGAGTTCCAAAAAAAAGAAACACCCACTCCCACAATTCATCGTCTTTCTTAACTCCAGAAACATAAAAATTCGAAAAATTCACAAATTTCACAAATAATCATCCAAAGTTCGACAATTCCCGAATTTCCCCACATTCCCAGATCCTAAAAATTTTCCGATGTCGCAGATTCCGAAATTCCCACTTTCCCAAAAACCCCAAAACATCGAAAGTCCAAAAATATTCAAATGCAAAAAATTTTCCCAAATTCCCATTTTTCCGATTACGTACAAATTCTCAGTCACAAAATACCTCCAAATAAAACCTCAAACCCATCTACCCCCCCCCCCCCCCCCCCCCCAAAAAAACACCATAAAACCCCCAAAAAACCAGTTCCAAAAAATCCTACCATAAAATTACTCGACGGCACCGGCTGGGGCACGCTCCCCGGGCAAATGAGCATCCTCCCGCTGAAACTCGGCTGCGAACAACGAAACAAACCCCCCGAAAAAAATTAAAAAAAACCGCATTAATCGAGCCCGAAGGAAACAAAAGTTATCAAAGGCAATAAATAAGCCAGCGAACTTTTCCCCGGGCGAAGAAAACTCGGGGAAATTTTTTAATTAAGCAAGGAAGGGGTTTTTAAGTGTTATTCTCCCGATTGTTGCTGGGGTTAATTAAGGAGCACGGGGGAAAGAGCCACGCAATTGTTGGGACAATGGCGCGAGTATCACGGGAGATAATGGGAAATCGCGGGGGCCACAAAGGACAAGTGTTCGCAAGGATGTAAGGCGAACGGGGGATTTGCGGGCGATCCCGACCGCGCTCGTAACTCCTCGACATCTCGTAACGAGATTATCCCGACTTACCTCGGAATCAGCTTGACGCTCGGCCTCTGAAACAATCGAGGGATCGAGGTTTCAACGACTATGGGGAGTTTTAAACGTGGGGAGATGTTGTTTTTTCTTATGTTTTTTTTTTGTTTTTGTTTTTTTTTTCAGAGGGGAGAAAACTGTATATTCTTGATAAATTTTCGAGTCCTGAATTTGCTGAAAAACTTCAAAACTTGGAAATTTTGAGAACTTGATAACTTTTGAACTTGAATTGCGATAGAACTGCGAAATTTTTTGGTCGCAGAATTTTGGATTTTCGAAACTTACAACATTTCAGGAACATCGTAATTATTTGTGCCTTCATAATTTAGAATTTTCAAAGCTTGAAAAGTTTCACATATTAATTAATTCCAGAAATGGACGACTTTCATTAATTTCGAAATTATTGAAAAATTCGAAATGCATCTAAAATCCTTGAAACCTCAACTTCCCAAGATTTCAAAAATGGTGAAACTTCTAAGCTTCAAAAATTTGAAATTCTTCGAAGTTTCAGACCTTTGAATGTTTCCAATACTAAAAAAATAGAAAACCTTAACAACTTTTTGAGTCCCAAGTTTGCTCAAAAACTTCAAAACTTAAAAAATTTCGGAACTGAACAACTTTGGAATTCGAAATTGCTATGAAACTGCAAAATTTTTGGTTTGCAAAAATTTTTAATTTTCGAAACTTACAAAATTTCAGGAACTTTCATTAACTTCGAAATCATTGAAAAATTCGGAATCCATCCAAAATTCTTTAAAACCTCGAAATCCGAAGATTTCAAAAATGGTGAAACTTCTAAGCTTCAAAATTTTGAAATTCTTCGAAATAGCAGAACTTTGAATGTTTCCAATTACTCAAAAAATTGAGAATCTCAACAACTTTTTAAGGCTCAAATTCTTTGGAACTTGAAGATTCTCCTGAATTCTAGAAAAATTGAAATTTCAAATACTTTCGAAACTTTAACGAAGTTGAAATTGTATATAGTTATATTTGAAGATTTTAAATATTGATTTACTGTGTTTGGAGAACTTATACTGAGAATCTGTTGTATTTATACGACTCATGATTTTAATGACTCAAAAAAAAAAAAATTAAATTTGAATCACATATATACAGTTCACTGTATTTGAAGAACTGGTATTAAAAGTTTACTATTTTGGAAGTTAACTGCATTCATTCAGTTTAAGAACATCAAACATCGAAAAGTGCTAGATTTTCTCCTAAAATCCCAAAAATCTGGTCAATTCTCTATAATTCCAAAAATTCTGAAAAAGTTCGGAAAATTTCTTCAAGTTTTACGATCATACCCAAAACGTCATTTTCTGAAATGTATTCGAAAGTTGCTAAAATCCGAACACTTCGAGAAAATCGAGAAGAATTTAAAATTCAGAAGTTTCCAAATCCAGAAAATTGATACATTTCAAAAAATACGAAAATGTCCATGAATAAAAGTTTTTCGTTACTCCGTTCGCTAATGACCTTCAACGTCCAAAAATTCAAATTTTCAATAATTAATCCATTCACAAAAATTCCACGATTCTCGACTCTCTGAAAATATGATAATTTCGAATGTTAAAAAATATCTTAATTCCAATAACTTCCAGACTCGAGAAGTATATAATGTTTCGAGAAATTTTCAATTTCCGGAGTTTTGTAGTTCAGAATTTCATTTTTCAATTTTTCGTTCAGATTTTCATTTCTTCATTTTTCGTCAACTTCACTAAACATTCGGAAAACTTTTGTTGCGAAAATGACAAATGACAATTCTCGATGGTAGAATATTCTTCTTTAACACGCTACTTGAGAGCTCAACATTTCTTCGTAAATTATTGAGGAGACGCTGAATGTCAGAAGAATGAGAAAAACATGAAAAAATGATGTCTATGTCGTTAGAGTATAAATATTCATGATTTGGGTAACTTTTGTGAAAATTTTCGCGATATAAAATGACTTTTCCTACCTCGAACATTTACGGTGAAATGGCACTCGGCTCGATTTCCGGCCGCGTCGGAAGCTATGTAACGCACGCTGTGCAATCCGGGACGTAAAGCTTGTCCTGGTTCCTGCGAATGAAATGCGGCAAAATGTTCCCGATTGAATTCATGAGAATCTCTCTGGGACAGTGGCGGATCGAGGATTTAATCCTGAGGGGGAGGGGGAGGGGGGGGGCTTTGTTTTCTCGACTAAATGAAGATAATTTAGAATCTCGATCTAATTTTGTTGTTGTCATGTAACATTCAATATATAATTGTAGTCAATTTGAATTTCAAAAATATTCAAATTAAACATATTTGAAGTTGGAGAACTTTTCAATATATTTTCGAAGATTAGAAAATTCGATACAAATTAGGATTCAAAATTGTATCGTAATTTCAACGATTTATATTCCCGAAAATTATAGATTTAAATATTTGAATCTTTAAATCCAAAAATTTCGAGACTGAACAAATTGAACATTTTTAAACTTTGAAACACTTTTCTAAAAACAGTGGAATTTGAAATAATTTTCAACTCATTTCGAGAATTCCGAATCCCCAAAATTTCATTTTACATGTGAAATTTCAGAATTTTGATTTTGGAAATATCAAGTATAAACAAATTTCACATTCGGCAACTTCCAAATATTTTTGCAATCTTCGAATTTATGACTTGTGATTTTATAATTCGAAACCTTGAAAATAACATTTCTTAAAGTTCGAGATTAACCTTCGAAATTTTCAATATTAAACAATTTTTTCCATTCGGAAACTTTCAAATTCATTATATATATTTCACTATACAAACAATAAAATCCCAAAAATTGACAATTAAAGATCGCCAACTTTGAGAATTCAAAATCCGGAAAATTCCATTTTTGCTTGAAATAAATTCATAATTGTCTTAGAAATTTAGATTTTTGGGAGTTTTTTGATCCGCCACTGCTCTGGAATGTTGATAAAACGGAAAATCCTTCAACAATTTCACGTTTTCCAAGTTTCCCAGGCACGCAACAACCCTGAACACGAAATCCGCAGATTTACCCCAATTGATTTATCAACCCTTGCCTCGATCCGTAACCAATTCGAATGTTAACACCGCGAAATGGCGCGACGTCTTCATCAATAATGGAAATCGTAGGCCGTAATCAATCATGTTTTGTACGGCCGAGCGGCGTAGCGTGAAGATAAATTGGGACGTTTATCCGGAGTGCCGGGGTAATAAAGTGCCAACATGTCACGGGAGGACGGCAATTTTCGATTCCGACGGGGGCAAAGATGAAACTCGTATGGATTTATTTTCCCCGGGCACGACAACAAGCGCGACTAAGTGAAAATTCAGGCGAAAATTCCATTACGTCCTGGGGGCGGCGGCGCGAAAGGCGCGGCGAAATTAATGAAGAAGCGGAAGAAAAACGTCGGGAGCGCGATGAAACTTTGTAGGTGTACACATCTTCAAATATTATTCGCCACTCAAAATACAAGCAAACTTTCATTTACTTTCATCTATTTATATTCAAAATATATAATATGTTTCATCCGCGAATATCCTCTGAGATCTACAGCAGATCCACTAAGATTCACTTGAGAATACACTAAATCTACAAAAATCCATTCTAGATCTACTGGAAGGGACTCAAAAATACATTAGATCCACCAGAATCCACTCTAGATAGACCAAAAGTTATTCAAAAGTAACCTTGAACCACCAAAATCCACTTCAGATCCACGAAGATTCACTCAGAAATACTCTAGATTCACCAAGATCCACTCTCGATCGACTGAGATCGACTTCAAAATAGTCTAGATCAACTAAAAGTTAGTAAAAATACTCTCCATCCACTAAAAATCACTAGGGTCGACTAGAAAATATTCTAGATCCACTAAAATCCACTTGAAAAATTATCTAGATCCACCAAGATCTAGAAAATACTCTAGATCCACCAAGATCCACTCTAGATCTACTGCGATCAACTCAAAAGTACTCTAGAATCACTAAAATTTATTTCCAAATGATCTAGATCCAAATATTGACTTAAAAGTATGACTTAAAAGTACTCTAGTACTCTAGATTCACTAAGATAGACTCGAAAATACATTCAATCTAACAAAATCTACTCTAGATCCACTAAAAGCTTTCGAAAAACACTCTGGATTTACCAAAATACACTAAGATCCACTAAAAAATATTATAGATCCACCAAGATCTACTCTAGATCCACTGTGATCAACTCAAAAGTACTCTAGAATCATTGAAATCCACTATCAAATGATATAGATCCAAAGATTGACTTAATCATTGAAATCCACTATCAAATGATATAGATCCAAAGATTGACTTGAAGATACTCTAGATCCACCAAGATTTACTCTAGATCCACTAAGATCGACTCGAAAATTCTCTAGATCCACCAAAATCCACCCTAGATCCACTAAAAGCTATTAAAAAATACTCTAGATCCACCAAGATCCACTTTTGACCCACTATGATAAACTCAAAAGTACACTGGAATTACTATTATTCATTTTTGAATGATTTAGATCCAAATATTGACTTGAAAATACTATAGATTTACTAAAAGCTATCAAAAAATACTCTTGATCCACCAAAAATCACTAAGATCCACTAAAAAATACTCTAGATCCACCAAGATCCACTAAGATCGACTCAAAAATACTCTAGATCCGCTAAAGTATTTTAAGAGCCACTAAAAAATACTCTACATCCACCAAGATTCACTTTAGATCCACTATGACAAAACTGAAAGTACTCTAGAATCACTAAAATCCACTTCCGAATGATCTAGATCCAAATATTGACTCAAAAATACTCTAGATTCACCAAAATCCACTCTAGATTCACCAAAAGGTATCAAAGAATACTCTCTATCCACTAAAAATCACTAAAATCATCTAAAAAATACTCTAGATCCACCAAAATCTACTTTTAAATGATCTAGGTCCAACGAGATTGACTTGAAAGCACTCTGGATCCACCAAGATCCACTCTAAATGCACGAAGATCCTTCTTGAAATAAACGTCTCTAAAATACATCTCCAACATGAAATTCTCGAATATTTCTGAATCCCACTGACATCCCTGAATTTATAAATCTCACAAAAAAATTTTTTTCAATCTCACATTCTGCGATCCTATTAGCCTCAAATCCAAAAAAAATTCCACCACTCAGAAATCATTTTTGTGGCCCAGAAAAATGGAAAAATCCGCTCAAAGCATGAAAACCAGAATCCCGGAAATCGATCGACGCTGTAAATTCGGCAATTACGCGGACGTTCGACGGCGCGTGGTTAATTGCGCTCTATCTTGCCGCGCTCCCGCTCATTTCGCGATCGCGGGAACAGGTATTGACCATCAAGCAACCGCGCTTCGAGGGTTGATGCAGTGTGAACAAGCGCGGAGCTTCGTCAGTTAATAATGTGCTTCGCGAAACGGCGATGAAACGCCCGTAAATTAACCAGTCCCGCTCCTCGTTTAATTAAGGATCTTTTCATTCCGAATCGAAATGAGCTGATTTTTATACCATACAAAAGCTCCCAGTACTATTTCAGCGCACAAACGACGGATTTTTCTATATTAATTAGTGTAGGAAGAGTTTTTCTTCGATTTCGAAGTTGTGTGTAATAATTGATATAAGATCTTTATAAGAAGGAATTTTTGAAGGATATTTTATAGAACGCTGATAAGGTGAAAATGTTATGGAAAATGAAACTTATGGAAAATTTAAGTACTGTACATTGGTGGGACACGAATTTTCTCGATTTCAGAAATGTTGTCGGAATTTTCGACAGTTTCAGGAATCATTTAGTGAATTTGTGGGAAATATTTTGATTTTTAAACATTTTTCTGCACTGACCTTGGATTTATAAGTCCTCACGACGCCAATGTTATCACGAAATTTCGGTTCCTGCCAAAAAATGATCCTGTCATTTTCTCCGTGATTTAGTTTGACTTCGAATGATCTGGGACATGTCAAAACTGTCGGGTTTTCCGTGTCTGGAACCCATAAAGAGCAGCCAATTTTTTTTTATTATCAAATAAACTGTCATCAGGCCAAAAAATGAGACCTTTGAAACTTATTGTTAGTTCCATTAACGAATGGACGATTTCTACTACGGAAAAAAATTTATAAATTTCCGATATTTTTCCAAAATTAATTAATCAGAATAAAAAAAGGTCATTGAATTTTTTTGATTACGAAATATTTTAACTTCCGGATTTTTTTGCTCGCAAGTTCGAGGAAATTGAATTTTTTTGTATTGTTTACAATTAACGGAATTGTTGATGAAATACTGAATATTTCTGAAATATTAAATGTTTCTATGAAATATTAAATATCTCCAAAATATTAAATATTTCTGAAATATTAAATATTTGTCATTATCAAATGAGAATATTATATAGAAATATGCAATATTGAATATTTGATATTTCTCATTATCAAATCAGAATATTATATCAAATATTTCTATGAAATATTGAATTTTTCTCATTCTAGATACTGTTTTATTTCAATTAAGTCGTGAAATTACGTAATTTGGGAATTATGAAATGTTAATTTTTTTAGCCATTACGAAACTGAGTAACTTTTAAAATAAAAATTCACCGATTCATAAATGTTGAATTAAAAATAATGTTTCACATCCAAATTCAAAAGTTTCAACATTTTGAATTCTGAATTTTTTTAAAATTATGTATTGTTATTCAATTTTTCAGTCGTCATCCAAAAATTGAGTAACTCCTAAAATTCGGAATTCAAATTTTTTAACGTAGAATTTATAAATTAATTAATTCAAATTGAGGAGTGTTTTAACGGCCAAATTTTATTTTTTCTTAAATTATCTATTGCCGAATTGAAAAAATCAAATTATTCAGTCGTCACTTTGAAATTAAGTAACTTGA
>JAPYZK010005408.1:0-11024 GCA_030522785.1 Platygaster equestris
CCGTAAATACTGTGTTTTATTCATTATTACGACCAGATCCCTGCAAAATAGTGGCGTCTCGAACTCACGTGCCTTAACACCAGCTCGGGACGTCTCACTGTTCAAGCGCAATAAACCCGAATTTTTGCGTCGATATGTGACAATGGATGAAACAGGGCTCGATCAATTCACTCCCGAGTCCAATCGGCAGTCGGCTGAGTGGACAGCGACCGACGAACCCAATCCAAAGCGAGGAAAAACACAACAGTCGGCTGGCAAGGTTATGGCGTCAGTATTTTGGATGTGCACGGAATAATATTCATCGACTATCTTGAGAAAGAAAAAACAATCAATAGCGATTACTTCATAATGTTGTTGGAGCGTTTGAAGGACGAAATCGCGAAAAAACGGCCCCATATGAAGAAGAAAAAAGTGCTGTTTCATCAAGACAATGCACCATGTCATCAAGACAATGCACCATGTCACAAATCGATGAAAACAATGGTGACATTCAACGAATTGGGCTTCGAATTGCTTCCGCACCCACCGTATTCTCCAGATTTGGCCCCCAGCGACTTTTTTCTGTTCGCAGACCTAAAGAGAATGCTTTCTGGAAAGAAATTTAAAGCCAATGAGGAAGTAATCGCCGAAACAGAGGCCTATTTTGAGGCTAAAGACAAATGGTACTTCAAAAATGGTATCGAAAAGTTAAAAGATCGCTATAATCGGTGTATCGCTCAAAGGCAACTATGTTGAATAATAAAATCGAATTTTACCAAAAAAACGTGTTTTACTATGGTAAACAGAGGACTTATCAATTGACCAGTTACATTATGCATTTTAGCCATGATAACATTTAACAATACGACGGACCAGTATCAGGGACTCTTGTAAGTTCGTTTTGGGTAGATTAGAAATTTGAAAAACATTGCTTTTCAAGTGCTGTTCTGTTTCTCTCACAATTTTCAAAAGAATGCGTAAAATGTCGATCGAAGAAAATAGAACATCGCACTGATAGGATTATCCGAAATCAGATTCTTGTGAGTTCGTTTCAGGTGAATGAGGAATTAAGAAGACACTGTTTTGCAAGTATCACTATGAATAATCATCACAGATGATGAAATGTTCCTATTTCTTCTCTTCTGTGATACTTATTTTGTATCATGTTACATTCCATTTTAAACAATCCAAACAATCCAAACGCGGATTGTGGGGGGTATGTTACGTTATGGTATGGGGGGTATGTGACGTTATGGTATGAAGACCTACTTTTCTGTGAAACTGATCAAGTTCGCGAAAAAATTCACACGTTACGTTATGGGGGGTATGTGACGTTATGGTATGAAGACCTACTTTTCTGTGAAACTGATCAAGTTCGTGAAAAATTCACATCAGAACATCACGAATTTTGACTCCGTATATTAATGCATGTATTTCATGTCAGTTAAAACAATCCGATCCCGGATTGCGGAGAGTTCTGTGCGCCGTTATGGTATAAAGACGCGCTTTTCCGAGAAACTAATCCAGTTCCAATAAAAATGAACACCAGAACACCACGGATTTTTACTTCGTCTTCATGCATGCCACGAGTTCTGAAATGTTTTCTGACGAGTTTCTGAAACTGTTGAATTCTCAAAACGAGATCATAAACACTTGATTGAATTCAAAAATACTTGAATGAACTTGTCAATACTTAAACGAACTCTCAAGTATTTTCCTTGGGAGAATCAGAAGTAAAATCGTGTTTCTTGACGTCCGTTTATATTTTTCGACCTGGTTTTAAGGTAGATACAAGACGAGGTAAGGAGTAAAAGAAGTACTTTCTTCACTGCTAGCGGTGAATGAAAAGAAGGGCGTGTAATTCTTGAGAGGAAATCATAAATACTTGTTTCAACTCAAAAATAATCGAATAGACTCATTAATACTTCAACAATCTCTTGAATACTTAAGACAAACTCATATATACTTGGAAAAAATTGTTAATTCTTTGACGTACTCGAAAATACTTCAACCAAATCGTGAATACTTGAAATCACTCATAAACATTAAAACGAATTCCGTAATACTTGAGAACTCATAGCAATACTACAACGAACTCTATAATGACTCGGAATACTCACATTTCTTTATTTATACTCGAACTATCTCACATGGCTGAAAATACTGAAAGTAACTCGTGGATCTTTCAACATACTTGAATAAACATGGTCATAATATATTTCATGTATCATTAAAATTATCGTCTTTCACTTTCGAATTCTTTCAAAAATGATCCAATTCCTTCAGTATCACACCTTTATATTCAACACCTTTTTCATGGTTATAATAACTCAATTTAGGGTTGAGAGAGTCGCTGCTTTTTAATAATAACGCGTTTAACCCAAAGATTCAACACTCATTGAATTTCCGAAATTGTACCGTACATTCAACACTGTTAAGATAGTAAAAAAACGTGATTCAGAGTTGGGAGATTCGCTGCTATTTACCGGTAGCGCGTTTAACCCAAAGGATTGAATTGAACCCAACTCGTCGAATTCCTGGAATTCGTACAATTTATATACTATTTTTGATAAATGAGGGTAAGAAAGGATGTTGAATCCTACCTTTCACGGCATGTTAGAATTTGGATGGCGAACCGCAACGACCGGAAAAGGGGTTTTAAACGGTTGAATGCATCCAGAAAAGTCCTTCAAATCCGCTGCAAGAGCTATACAGAATTTAAAACAGTTGATAAACGTAATTCACTCATCCTAGTAGAATAAATCAACAAAAATGAAAAATTATGGACGTATTACTTGACTATCTTCATTTTTTTATTCAAGAATTGACGAGGCTGATTTTTTGGACTCATTGGACTGGGGAGGATGAAAATTTACGTTTTTCGATTTATAAACGACTTCACACCTTGTTACACAGAGAAAGAAGTATGTCACCCTCGTAAAAAAAGTAATGTTGTGATTTTACATCAATTAATAATCGTTTTTGTTTTTACAATAATTAATAGTTAGTGCAATAAAATTCGAGAAATTTTCGAATTTTACGAAAATTCTTAATAATTTTGTGTGTCGACTAACATTATCAACCATTTTGTAATTTTACTAAAATTATTAGTAATTCAGGAATTTTATTGGGACTGTGAAAAAAGAATGCAAATTTTTTTCAATGAGCTGAAGATTGTATTTTGAATATCAATTTTCCCGCGTCCCTTCGTGTTGTGGTGGCGCTACACTCGCGCTATAAAAATTGGCATTTGATTTCACAGTTGACTGTTTACAACGCAGAAAAAAATGAGTTCAACAATGTCGCTAAGTAGGGAACATTTTCGCCATTGTTTACTTTATGAATTTCAACAAGGAAAAAGGGCGAAAGATGCCTTCGAATCATTGTGTAAAGTTTTTGGTGATCACATAGTAACGTATCCAACTGTTACCAGATGGTACAAACTGTTTAAAAGTGGTGATTTTAATTTAGATGACCATGAACGTGAAGGCCGTCCAGAAAAGTACTTAGACGAGGATTTACAAGCATTGCTCGACGAAAATCCATGTCGAACTCAAGAATTGGCAGAACAGCTTGAAGTTGACCGATCAACAACTTCCAAACGTTTGAAAGCGATGGGAAAGATTGCAAAGGCAGAAAAATGGGTTCCACACGAACTGAGTGAAAGAAACAAAAACGAACGAATCGATGCTTGCCATTATCTCCTTGTTAAACATAATAGAGTCATTTTCGTGGAAAATTTCAACAGGAGATGAAAAGTGGATTTATTTCGAAAATCCGAAGCGGAATAAATCATATGCTGACCCCGTACAACCTTCCACGTCGATTCCGAAACGAGAAATTCATGCAGATAAAGTAATGCTTTGTGTATGGTGGAAATGGAAAGGAATTTTGCATTATGAGCTGCTGCAATCGAAGCAAACAGTAACGGCGGAACGTTATTGTCAACAATTAAACCGTTTGAGCGAAGCACTGGAGGAAAAATATCCATTTACTGGCCACGGACCACGTCCAGTGAAATTGTTACATGATAATGCCAGACCTTACATTGCGAAATCGCTTCATGAAACTTCAACTTCTCTTGGCTGGGATGTTCTGCGTCATCCGGCGTACTCTCCAGACCTCGCGCCATCTGATTACCATCTTTTCAGATCGATGAATAACGAACTTGGAGGTGTACGCTTTCAAACATTTGGAGAAGTGAGAAAATGAGTTGATAATTTCTTCGCGTCGAAAACCCAAGAATTCTTTCGCAAAGGAATCCATGAACTACCGAACCGGCGGCAGAAGGAGTTAGATAATAACGGAGAATACTTTGATGATTGAAAGTGTATCGTTTGCTTTGTATAAATAAAATTCAAAAATCGAAAAAAAGTTGCATTTTTTTCACAGTCCCAATACTATAATTATCAGTCATGCTGTAATTTTACTAACATGATTAGTAAATTTTTAATTTTGAAAAAATTATTCATTTTACAATAGAATATACGGTAATTTTGTCATTTTACAACAATGATCAATTCCTTCAACTTCAAATAACAAGTCACTCTGTAATTTTACAGGAATTGGTAATTGTGTTAATTCACAATCATCATCAACAGTAAATGCACTAAAATGGAAGTAATTTTTCAATTAGACAAAATTTATAAGTAATTTTGTAATACAACTAAAATTATTAAAAATTTCGTCATGTTACTAAAATTATGAGTAATTTGTAATTTTACCAAAGTTATTATTAATTTGATGATTTCACCAAAATCATCGGTAACTTTGTAATTTTACTTAAACTATGAGTAAATTCGTTATTCTATAAAATAATTAATAATTTCGGAATATTCAGTAATTTTGTCGTTTTGAAAAAATGAACAATTTCGTGACTTCAGAAAAATAAATACATAATTTTGTAATTTTACAGAAGTAAGTAATTCTTCAATGTCACAGAAATTAGTAATTGTGTTATTTTTCAATAAGTATTAATGGTGAGTGCAATAAAATACAAGCAATTAATAATTCTATAAAAATTATAAGTGATTTTGTAATTTTAGAAAAATTATTTGCGATTTTGTAATTCTACTAAAATTATGAGTCATCTCGAAATTGGACTAAAAATCATTAGTAGTTTTGTGATTCTACTACAATTATTAGTAATTTTAATAAAATTATTGAAAATTTTGTGATTTTACTAAAATTATCACAACATTTGTAATTTTACTAAAATTATCATCAATTTTGTAATTTTATCAAATTATCGGTCATTTTGTAAGTATAATCGAACTGTTGATAAATTTTCTATTTAAAATAATCAGTAATTTTAGAATATTCAGTAGTTTTGTCATTTGACAAAGAAAAAAAACTTCGTGACTTTCAAGAAATTAGTAATCTTCTTATTCTAACAACATTAGAAATTATATAATTACAGAACAAAAAATTATATAAAATTATGTAGTAAATCCTTAAAAATGAGTACCATTGTCACTTTTGAAATATATATCATTATACACGAATTTTCGATATTTTGCAGTTCCATAAAAATAATCGGTAACTTCGTATTTTTTTGAAGATAAATAATCATGTAATTAAAAAAAATGTTTCATTTCGTAATTTTAGAAAAAAAAGTCGTTTTGTAGGTAATGGTTCACTTTGGCTTCCGGACCCGCAAAAAGGGTTTAGAAAAAAAATGCGAAAAAAGGGTGTTTCGGAAAGAAGACGCGCTCCTCTTTCAAAATAATGCAAAATTGAGGTGTTTTTTTTTGTCATTTTTGAATAACAAAAAATTATGAAAAAAGGAGGTACCTTGGGGTTGAAAATTATCGAAAAACTGAAGTTTTTCCGTCTCGGGGATACTTCAGAAATAAAGGACATATCCAACCATGACTTCGGACTTAACGCAAACCGCGATAAATAAGATATATCGTTATTACGCGTATGCGAAATGGGATTTTTTCCCCATGAAACATGGCTGATTATTTTAGTTCTTGACAGGAAAAATACTTTAATATAGAGGGAGTATTTTCTCACGAATTTTCAGACGTCAGGGGAAATACTTGCTTCAGCTCGCACCCTAACCTCGAATTTACACTTCTGTTTAGTTGTTTTTTTGTATGAAAATCTCGACAAAGTTTATAGGTTCCAAAAATTGTAAAAAATGAGTGTCCTGTGTACGGGCGAGTGCGAGATGAGCCTCATAAAATTTATTACATTGTCGGAAAATCGTGAGGCAGTAAATGATTTTTTGGGGAAACATGGGTGTTTGGAAATGAACGAAAAAACCGCCCAGAATGTGAAAAACGTGGTCAAATAGTTAAATGTAGAGTTTTTGTTGAGAATAGAAAGTCAACAAAAAGAGGTAAATAAATAATAGGATTGATAAATACTTAATTAAAAATCGTACTGATGAGAATTTGAATATTTCTATACTTTTTTTCAATATTTACATTCTTCGGCAGATTGTGAGGGACAAATGAGGATCAGCAAATATTGGCGATGCCGAAAATCTTACAAATTGCCAGGTGATAAAAAAAGTCGTGAGTGCAATTTCATGGAAAGCGTTTTCAAAAACGCTTTTTTTCAAACACCAACCTTCCACTCATTCAGATTGCGCGTTTTGTCACTTTGTATGTGACTCAAAATGCTCCATGAACTGATTTTCTTGTTCAAGAGTTCAAAATGTCGCGCCACCTTGTCGTTGATTGGTCGAATTTTTCGAGGAAGGTCATGATCCAATGGGTCTTCGATGATACGTCCGAATTTATTGGTGGGGAAGGCAAAACCGTTGAAATTGATGAATCGAAAGTGGGCCCGCGGGAATATAATAGAGGTGTAATGGTACGGAGTCTTATCTCCAATAGAACACAAATCATCCTTTTTTTGTTCTTTGATACACAATATATTCACGATAATCCCCCCTTTGCTATGAAGCCCCACATAAAATGCGAATGAAAATGAATTGCGTTATAATGAAAATCGTGTTATTCGGCGAGTGAGTTTCCGTGTCGAGTGAAGTTTTTTATGATTGAAAGCGTTTGTAAGAAAATCGCTTTATTATATCGTATGATTTTATAAGTCTACCGAAACCTGGCGTGCCTGTCCTCGGTTTTTCAAAACGTGGCCGCTGAATCGGTATTTAATGTAGCTATCGTGAGATACGCGACGTGACGTTATACAATTAGTACGATTAACTCGAAAGTATAGGAGTCCGAGATTCAAACAACTCGGATGTTTTGTGTAACAAATAGTTGCGATCACCACGTGTCTCACGTAATCTCTCTCTAACCTTTATAGACCTCTAGGTGCCGTCGATCCCAGGAGAGCAGCTGCAATGCGTTTGCCGGCCGGAGCCAAACAGGCAGAGAGATACAGAGATCCGAGCCTCGGGCCCATTTTCCCCCACTCCAAACGATGCCCACTCTCGCGCTCTACTGGCGCCCTCAGGACTTGAAAGTCCAGGCGCGGCAGCTCATTTCAAATTTGGGCGCGAAAAGCGCAGCCCATTACAATATCCCCCTTCGGGATTAACACAGGCTGAAGGCCAAAGGTGATCCCGAAAAGAAAACTATCCTAATCAAGTTGATCTAGGAGCAACAAATCATATTTAACCAGCTTCAAGCACAACAAGAGATTCCACTTGTTGCACGAAAACTCACTTAACATTTCTTAGAAAAACTACGTTTTTTGTGAACATTCATAAACCTACACGGTAACTAGAAGAGTAAATACCAAATACGAGTACAATAATTATACATATAAATGTGTATTGAACTAAAATAAAGATGATCTCCACATAGATCGCGCTAGTAAGTATCGATGACTAAATCTACGCAATATTGTTTTGAGGCAGCTCATCAGAAGCGCGGAAATATTTCCGCAACAGTTCGCGATAGTAGATGCCGTAAATTTGACCCGGATGCCCTATAACCGAGAGTTCAAACGCATTTTCGCCAATTCTTTTCGAAACGCAGTGAGGGCCCTCATACAAGAGAAAATAATTGCCTATCTTCTTGTTTGCGGCGTTTGATTGTCGCATCGTTTTTACGAGTACCTCATCTCCGACATCGAGCACCACCTTGGATACACTGAGGCTGCCTTTCTTTACGCCGCCGAAAGCAATCTCTCCCTCACGATTTCGACCTTAAGATCTCTGCCGATCGGCGAATCCTCGGGGAACGGGATAAGTTCGTGAATTTTCTCTTTTGGAAATTTCCCAAAATTAACTTCGAATGGGGTGAACCCAGTTGCAACGTTGGTAGCGCAATTCAAGAGATCTTCGAGCTGCCGAACCAAATAGCCCTATTTCGTATGAGTCTCAGAACAATAGATGCGAAAAAACTTGCTCAACTCTGGCATAGTTCTTTCAGCGACGTCGGATTGCGGATGACGGATTGATGAATAGCGAACATTTATACCTTCCGACCGCATTGCATCAATCCAAACCTTCGACGTGAATTGGGTTCCACGATCAGTCAAAATCGCCTTCATTTTTCCTGCCTTCGGAATGTACTCCTGGAAGATTTTGTTCACACTCACCCTCGCGGTGGCGTGTTTAACTGGGTATAGTGCGACCAACTTGGAAAATGCATCGACCTCAACCAACAAAAATTGGACACCCCCACGGGACACGGGTAGAGGACCATAATAGTCGACGCAAATTAACTCGTTTGGAGCTGAAGGGACGATGCCTTGGTACGGCCCTGTCATCGATTGCGTGAGACGTTTCGCCCTTTGAAAAACGTCACAAGTTTTCACGAATCGCTTTATGTCACGTGTCATTCCTCTCCAGAAAAAATTCCATTTCAACGCGCACGCAGTTTTGCACGTTCCCAAATGACCTTCCTTGTGAACCAAATCCCTAACGATCTCCCTAGGAATCACGATACACCACGTTTCATCCCCCGAAGTCTTCAAAAACAAGACCCCGCCATGAACTTGATACAAGTCGCGTAATTCTCCTTGGTCGAGTTTATCCTTAATGCCCTGAATGTCTGATTGACAAGCTTGCAAATGACGAATCTTTTCAAACAACGTTTTCAAAGGGTCCTTACTCCTGACCACGGCTACACGCCAGGGTTCCTGCAGATTCCGGGTTTCGGACCAGATACCTGAAATAAATAATCGCCCTCCGTCGCAGTCTCGACCTATACCAGAAATCCTGCTGAAATAGTCTGCGATCTCGTTGTCCTTGCCCTTGCAATGGATGATCTGAAAGTCGTAGTGTTGGAGAAATAACGACCACCGCGTGAGGCGCGCGCTCTGGTACGGAGTTTTCAACAAAAATGTCAGAGCTTGGTGATCGCTAACGATCAAAAACGAATTTCCACACAGAAACATGCTGAATTTGCGACATGCGAAAACGATGGCCAACAGTTCCAGCTCCGTGATCGTGTAATTACTCTCATAACGTGTCAACATCCTACTGGTGATAGAAAAGATTCGATTATCACTTTCTTCCGTTCTTTGGTACAACACTCCACACCGATGCCTAGACGACTAACGTCCGTTTGTACGAAAAGTGGAAGATTGGGGTCAAAATGACAAAGCAAGACACACCGTACAAAGCTTTCCTTAACCCTCTGAAAAGCCTAACTGTGTTTCTCCGTCCAAACGAACTTTTTTCCAGCTTGTAATAATTCTCGCAACGGTTCGAGCAGCAAGGAATGACCAACGCTGAATTTTCGACTGAAATTGCACACACCAATGAACCCCTGGAGTTCGCGTCGCAATAGCTCCTAGAAACGAGATCCTCTGGACGCACAATATTGCCTTGGATAACTTCAAGGTAATCCCCCCTTTGAGAAGCCTATCAAACAATTTTCGAAGAAGTCTAACCATTTCGGAAAACGTAAGAGCCGGAATTAAAAGGTCATCGACGTAGGCGACAATCAAATCGGCGAGTTCATCCCCCAAGACCATGCGGAGCGCACGTATGAACGCCGAACCTGCATTTTAGATACCAAACGGAGTCCGACAAAACTAGTACTGCTCTCCTTCAAACAAAAAGGCTGTAAATTAACGAGAATCCTTCGCCAAAGGGACCTGAAAATACCCCTGCGTGACATCAAAAGACGAGATAAAGTTCATTCTGGAGTATTGCTGCATGATTTCATCGATCGCTGGCGGACGTTCAGCATTCCCTAACAACACTTTGTTGATTTGGCGCGCATCAAGAACCACACGAATTCCGCCATCATTCTTACCGACGACGTGAAGTGGACTATTGTAAGGGCTACTCGCCTTTTCTATGATGCCTGATCGCGTCATTTTCCGCATTTCCTCCCGGGCCTAATCGCGAAGAGCGAACGGAACTGGGAACTTTTTACTAGTTACGATTTTGTCTGTGTTAGTTTCGAGCTGAGTTTCGTAAATACAACAACAACCCGGTTAGTCGGAGAAAAGATCCCGGTATTCCATGAATAACGAAAACAAAGCCTCTCGTTCGCTGTCATCAATGCCGGTACTTCTGGAGACTAGGGCTCGTACCCTTTCAGAAAATTCGTCCTTCCCAAATCCATCCTTTTCACGAAATAGCGACTGAGCGCAAATGCGCAGACCATTTGTGACCTTCGTGTCGCGGGGTAAAGCATCGAAAAAAACAAATTCATCCGAAATGATTTTATCGTTGATAACTATACACTCTTGACCATAATTCATAACTACTTTGTTCGGTTTAAGCCATGTATTCCCCAAAGCAATATCAAAACTTAAATCATGTATAATCAATGCGACAGTTTCCATTTCAAGACCATCAACATTCATAGTGATAAAAGCCTGTTGTTCAACTTTAAATGAACGTTTTCCCATTGCTCCCAGAACTGAAACATTAGCTACTGGTAAAATTTTTTCAACTCGACTTTTGATTTTCAAGAAAAAATTTTCAGAGATGGCGGTTACTTGACTGCCCGAATCAATCAAACAATGCGCGCGAGAACCCAAAATATAAACCTTTAAAAATAGGCAAAAATCATGCTCTCTATTTCCAACCTTATTTCCAACTGGATTTTCGACATCAAAAATGAGATCGTCTGTCAGATCAGAACTGACGAGACCCTGGG
>JAPYZK010005409.1:0-13630 GCA_030522785.1 Platygaster equestris
AACGCGAAAGCGAAATCACGTCGAATTCGGTAGCTACATTTTATATGAGGATCGTTACTTCAATTTTTACGCGACTATAAATGTCCCTGAAAAATTGATGCCCGACATTAAAACGTCAAAATAATTTTCCATAAAATGCTCGTTGTCATGTGAATTCGTTCCCGAATTTAACGTTCGGTTTATGAATTTCATGGTACCACAAAGTGGTTCAATTTTCTCTGGTCATTAAATGACAAAAATCGGAATTAGTTTGAGATTATTAAAGCCAATGACTCTATTATGATGTTAAAAATAAGATATGAAAATAATTAGAGTAATGATAATTTCACCATAAACATTCTTTAATTAATGAAGAATTCTTACTTTCATTACTCTGGAAATTTAGTAAGAATTTTAATGTTTTCTGATGTTACTTTCACAATTATGGGAATCGTAACGAATTCTAAATTCTAATGTCAGAAAATGTCAAGTCAAATTTTTGATGATAAATTTTTTCGATAAATTAGCGGTTGTCTTTTAAAATAAGTATCAAAACTTTTGAAAAGCTCCAGGAGCTTATAATCGATAGTATGAAAGCTCTTCGAAATCACTCCAAAGTTTGGAAAATTTTGGAAATTTTACGAAATTTCCATAATTAAATCGAAAAAAACCCGATCATTGTTTCTCAGTCGAAATCATGGAATCCAAAGAATATTACATTTTCAAACATAATGGCCCCATTTGCATGTTTTCAAAGTGATTAAAATTCATTCATGATGAAATTAAGTACCTTCAGAGTATCATCTCTTCTAATTTTTTACGATAAGTACCTCGATTTTTATACTGACAATATTTAGTAACATGTATATAAACTCCCAACTGTTTTTTCACACACAATTTAAATTCAGAACAAAGGTACATATAGTGCCGCAGGTTGAAGAAGAAACTTTCCAAAATTTCCCTAACTTTTTTAACCTCATTATAACAGAGACGAAAATTGTGAAAAAAAAAATACATAATCACAGCCTAATTTGCAAGCATCAACGTCATTAAAATATTCAAGCCAAGTGTTTGATCACGAATTATGAAGGAAAAATAGTCTGCAGTTTCAACGAGCTCTTGTTTACTGAACAGTAACTCATGCCACTGAAACACCGAACTAATTTTTGGTCTGTTTGAACTTAGCAGCACCGATGCACAAATTAAACTTTTAAGCCACAGTCAAGTCCTTTAACAAACGCTCGCTAATTGTCTACTGCATTTGAGGATAAAAGTTGTTCGAAGGGATTCGTCCGTCCAAAATCTGTCCAAAGTTGAATTTCGGAAAAACAAATTCAATGTACTAATCGAGTTGAATGAAAGAAGCCAGAAATAAGATTTTGATTTCATTTAATCCATTATCAATCGACTTGTATTTCTGCTCTCGATAATGACCCTGCATTAAGAGGCGAAAAGTTGAAAAAATAAAAAATAACGAATCAATTGGCTGAGAAAACTAAGTAACACGTCTTATCACTGATGGTCATCAGTCATGATTATCAACAACTCAAGAAAAAAAAACAGCACATCCGAAAGCCAGAAAGTCTAGATTATGAGAAATATATAATTATTTATGAAAAAGTTATCAGGAGAAATATAGAACCCAAGGACGTAATCGGAAATTTCGTTGGGGGGGGGGGGGGGGGGGGGAGTGAAGTTTTATTAGAGGATGATAAAAATTTCCTAAAGTCTCAGAATTTACATAAGTGTTTGAAATCTCTGAAATTTTCAAAATCCTCTAAACTTTGAAGTCATAAATCTTGAAATATACCAAAAATGTTCCAACAAAAGTTTTTCAAAATTGTAGGAATTTATAAAATTTTGAACATTTCACGGATTACGAAAACTGCCTCAATTCTCAAGATTTCTAAAACTTAACTGAATCTCTGAAATTTCTGAAATTTTTTCAATTCGGAAAATGGTCAAAATACTCAAAACTTTAGAAATTCTCTAAATTGTTGAAAATCTTGGAATGTTACTAATTATCAAGTTTTTTGAAATGTGAATAATGCGTGAGAAATTTTCGTAATATCAAGAATTATGAAAATATTTCGAATTTGCAGAATTTTCAAAACTTTTACAAATCTCTGAAATTAACGAAAATTTTGAAAATCTCGAACTTTTCAAAATTCCAATAACTTCTAAAATCCTCAACATATTTCAAACTTTAAAAATTCTTAAAATTGTTAAAAATCTTTGAATGTTACAAATATTCCAAATTATTGAGTTTCTCTAAATGTCAGAAATTCGTGAAATTCTCGTAATTCCAAGAATTATGAAAATATTGTGAATTTCCAGAATTTTTAAAACTATTCTACAACTTCGACATTTTCGACATTTTTGTAATTCTGAAAACTTTCAGACTTCTAAAAACGTGTTGAATTCTTGAAATCCTCCAAACTCCCAAAATTCCCAAAATTGTTAAAAATCTTGAAATGCTGAAAATGTTCAAAATTATCTAGTTTCTCGAAAACTTTGACACTTGTAAAAATCAGTATTGTTTTACTTTTTTTTGAAATATACTTTTCTGCAACGTGCTAAATTTTCCAGAATTTCGGAGGGGGCTTCAGCCCCCTCAGTCCCCTCCCTGGCTACGTGCTTGATAGAACCAGTCAATCAATTCAACTTAAATAAATCAGTGTGATCTACAAACAATTTGTAACTGCTAATAATGATATTCTTTATATGGACGAAGAGATGAGAGATGAGATGATTAGTGAATGAGATATTTTTCAAGTTTAAAAATCAGTCATATTATATTATTATTGTAATCCATTAATTTCGTCAATATACAAAAGTGCGAGTTCACGTAGCGAATGGGTTGAATTCAGATCCACATAGAAAACCATAACTCACTACCATAGGGAACAATTCTCCCGTGAACATGTACATACATTGTCATTTTTTCAAACCACAAGGGAGCTGTAGGGAAATAAAATCTTTATTGTACTTTTGCATGTAACTCTCGTATTTCTTATTCTCCTGTGAGAATCAGGTTTCATGTTCAGGCACTTTTTTCCATCCCCCTTATAGAGCGCGTATTTCTTCGACAAAATATTATTCAATTTTAAATTTCCACTGCACCCTATAGTACTGCAATGTCGTAGGTTCGTGAAATTACATGAGTTGAAGTACGCTCATCGTAAATTCTCAAGAAAAAGAAGAAAAATGATTTTAAAGATATGTGAAAATAATTGTTTGAATATGAAAAAGTCCAAAATTCTACCAATCCCGAATATTGTAATTGCGGAAAATCATAACACATTCAAGATATTATCGTGAAATTACAACTAATCAAATGATAACATTCGAACTTTCGAAAAAACTCAACTTCATATCAAGCTTAGAAGTGTCGTTATGATTTACCGAACTACCCAAATCGGAATGTTTTTTGCGGAGTATGGATGAGTTTGGTATCAATTTTATCATCACTATACAGTGAAACCTCTCATAGTGTCCATTCTCCATCCTTGTCAGCCTATCATATTTTCCACAGGTTAACAGGGTTTAATAGGACAGTATGATATGAGACAAAGACAGAGAAAGTGAACAGTATGAGAGGTTTTACTGTAGAGAGTGCAGAATAAAAATGGACTTCATCTTTATTACATAATGCAATCATTTTTCTTGAAATTTGACGACTGTCCACAAAAAATTGATATTCAACTGTATATTTTTCCACGAGATTAAATTATTCATTTATTTCAAAGTCGAATCTATTATCATTATCGTTCAATAAAGAGACTATTCTTCTGGATTCGAATGTTTCATCGAAAGAGCTATAATTTCAGAGAACTTATAGCCTTCGTTGTTGTCAAGCTCTATTCACAATTCAGATGATGTAATTTGCATCCAATTCAATGACGTTTTTCCAAGGTGACATATATTTCGTAATTTTAGTTTAAATGTGACTCATTATTAATAACAAAAAATTTAGTTCGAATTCAAACGATTTTTCAGAAAATCACAATTCATAAGAAAGATAATGACCCTCAGTTCAAATCGTAGTCGATTTTGAATAAAATCATCATCTACAGTAATATTAAATAACATTTACATATTTTCGGAAAACTATAACTTCATAAATGATTTCACATATTATCCTCTGTAATCTTTTGAAAAGTGCATTAAAATCCTTTTAGTGAAATAAAAATTGTAACGAAAGTACATGCCCATTAAAACTTTTGAAGAATAATACTCAGTATACTTGATGACTACTCTGAACCACTCGAATTAATCCACTTTCTGTTATAAAAGTTGTGGGTAGATAAATGAAGTGGTTTGAAGTAATTATTTAATCATGGAAATGAACACTGTTTCACGTAGTAAATCTGAATGATAAGATCAATCACTGATTTTTAATCATGGGTAATTACAGTAATCAAATTCGAGAAGTATTACTTGTAACCACTTAGATACTTTCAAAAAAAAAATTCGTTCAATATTCATTTTAAAAGTGACTCCGAATAATCATGACATTTCTGGTCAAATAGAGTACTAGTGTAATTTTCACTAATTCAATGAGAAGTTCAGTAATCTAATGACACATTAGTGGAATTTTACAGATTTACTGAAAAAATAGTAGAATTCCACTAAATAAATGAGTGATTCGGCGCTCTATCACTCAATTAGTGAAATTTCGTCTAATGATTTAATAATTACTGCGATGAGTGACATTTTAACTCATTTTATTGATAGTTCAATAATCTACTATTAGACTGGTGGAATTATTCGGTTGAAAAATTATTAAAATTCTCCACTTTTTCCTATTTCATAATAATAGGTGGATCCTTGACTGTAAAAATTGTTTGATTTTTTAACTATTTTAATTCATAAAAATAATAAATTGATTAAAAATATTCTAAAATGAATAAAATTTCATACGGTCAGTTTTATTCAATTATAAAATTTACGGTTCAAACAATTTTTTACAGCTATTTCTGCAAATTGAGAAAAAAATTGTTAATAGTAAAATTCCACTTATTTTTAAGCGAAATTTCACTAACGCAATAAGTAGAAATTCACTGATCTCATCAGTGAATATCTACCGAAATTCGTGATTAGTAATTAACTAATTTGAGTCGTTGATGTTTACTAATCCAATCAGTAAGTATAAGTCATTATTCCAATGAGTGATTTTCCACTAATCTATAGTGGCTATCTTGTCTCTTTTTAATCAATTAGTGGTTTTCTACTTATATAACTCGAAAAAATGAATTTAAAAGTAATCAGATTTAGTATACATATTCATATTTTAGTGTTTAGTATACATCGCGATCTTCTTGGTTGTTATTCCAATTACTTCATAAGATTCGCATTAGGACCCTTACAGGCAATACAAAAATAAACCCTCCCAAAATGATGTGTTTTGCACTAGTAAGATCTGAATTCTAATGTTTTAATGTATCTGGCTTCCAAGAGCTCGTAAGTTAAAAAATACAATAAAAAAAGGCAAAGATATGACATCTTGAGATTCCTTAAATTTATTACGCGGGCGGAAAAACGACTATGTATCATCCCAAACAGACTTCTCATTATTCAAAACTATGCTGAACACAATTTTTTTCTTAACTCATATATCCCCGAGTATGAAATCCTCATTTTCGCCCTAAAACTTCATCAAGAAAAAAGAACTTTCTCCCAAAATTTGTACTAATTAACGGTATTTTTCCAACTTATTCCATAATAGTATATTTCTCAACGAGTGCAGAAGGAGATTCTTTTACGAATGTGAAGTTTGCAAGACGAGCCGAAGGCGAGTTTTTCAATCACATTCGTTAAAAAAGCCCTTCTGCACAAGTTGAGGACTATATTTTTCCCAACAACGTGGAGAAAATACGATTTTTGACGTTTTTAGCCGTGGAGAAAATCGCATTTTCTCCACGGCGTTGAGAAAAAAAATTACCCTAATCGCCAATAGCACTCAACTAACTGTCAATTTTCCAGTCATCAACTCTTAAATCTCCTACAATTTTCTCATAAATCTAATATTCTCGCAAAAAAATTCGAAAAATTCTACGGATTCATCTCGCAAATACGCAACAAAACTTTCCAATGCTTCACTTTACGCATTCCTGCAGTAAACAGGCGCATTCTGTACGACTCACGCCGATGAACCCCACAGAATTAAATCAAATCCGGAAAAATTCGAAATTCATTGTGAATCATAAAAAAAGACTCACCGAGTTGGACGACCATCTTGGGCCTGACGTTCTCCTGCCAGGCGGCGAAGACAGCGGCGACGATCCCGAGGATCCAGGAGGCCGCGAAGATGAGCCCTGCCAGTTGGCGCATGGTGCTATATCCCTTGCACGATCCAAGAAGCCGTCGTCGCACTTATTCACTAGATCCTCGACTTCACCGTGTAAAGCAAGGAAAACGCGAACAACACAAAGAAAGACGACAAAGAAAGGGGAGATCGAAACCGGAGCTTCACTTGGTTAAGATCGCGAGCGCTAAGCACCGGGCGCAGTTCGGGCCGATCATGCTGATCGCGGTTGCCGATCGATCTTTCGATCGGCTCAATCGCGGCTCACCAAGCACCACAACGACTCGCGAAAATCGCGAGGCTCGCGACGCTCACCGTGTTCGACTGACGCGCCGTCGCCGAGGCGCTATCAAAAAAAGCTCAGAGCGCTTGCGCGACCGCACTTGGATATTTGTGTGTTATAAGGGCTCGAAGCACGCATGCACAGAATCGAATGCGGAAGTCGGCTCGCCACCCACAACCACCCCCGAACCGCCAGAGGCCAGCTAGATTGGGCTAGATCCGCGACCCCCTCGTATCACGCGCCGCGCATCCTCTTCTAGACACAACCTGCAACAACAAAAAACGGATTTTTATTATCAGTCCTTGTAATTTTAGTCGTATTTGAGTTTTTTGGGAGGAGTTGAAGGTGGGCAGTGAGTGAAATTCCTCAGTGACCGTAACTTTAATTTTTTTTGAACTGAGTAATTGATAAATTGTGTACGTTACGAAAGGTAACAAAGTATTTAAATTCACAACCTTACCTCCCACTCTCATAAGAATTTCTAATACTTGAACAACGAACAGAAGGAGTTAGGATATCTTATAAGATTCAATTTTATTGTAAAGTCAACCTTATAAGAATCTAATAAGATTCAAGATTTTTATGGGATTGACTTTATCACATTATGAAAGCAAAAACTGCTATGCAATAATTTTTTTGTAGAAGGTTTGTATAAGGTCGACTTTATATAATTTTACTGTAAGTTCGGCCTTATAAGAATCTTATAAGATTCACGATTTTCATGACATTGACTTTATTACCTCATGAAATTGAAAATTCCTATCAAGTGATTTATAATATGTTTCTATAAGGTTGACTTTATATGAAAACAGAATTTTGTAAGGGATTTGGATATCTTAGACAAGTTATTAATTCTTTCAAGAATCGAAGTTATCAGAAGAATTTCTTAAAATTCTCAAAATTATTACAAAATATTCATAATTAATTACATTTTGAAACTGCTCGAATTTTCGGAGCATCAAAATTTTAAAATTGTTCAAAGTTTGACGCATTGATAAAATTTCTTGAGTTTCAAGAACTTTTTAATTTTTGATATTTTTTACAATACTTGAAATAGTCATAATTTTTTGTATTTTTAACTTCTGGAGACTTTTCAAATTCACAAAATTTGCAAAATTTGCAAAAGTCTCACAAGTCTTAATATTTTTTTTTACTTGATGAAAAGCCTGAAGTTCTGAAAATTTCAAAAATGAAAAAATTTTCTAAATTCCAAAAACTCCAGATATCAAAATTTTCGGAATTCTTTCAAAATTTTTAGAATTTTCAAACCGTCAACATCCTTACAGTTTGCAAAAACAATCCCGATTTATACATTTTTCTGAATTTTCGCAATGTTTCAAATGTTTCGAAATTTCCAGAATGCTTAAAATTGGCATAATCATTTAGAATTATAAAAATTCTGACGATTTTCGAAATTCGAAAAATCATCACAATTTCCAAAATTTTTAGCGTATCCAGAAATATCAAAATTTTCTCAAAGTCTGAGAGTTTTCGGAATTTTCTGAATCAAATTGAATTTCCCAGTTTTAAAAATATTTCAAAATGATATTCGAAAATTCAGTGAATCTTCAGAATTTTTGAATTATAAAAATTTTTACGATTCTTTACATTTTTCCTCCTTGTTTCAGTAAAGTTTACCAACTATATAGAAGCTTTTTCGCTCAGTGTATCTTAACGACAAAAAAGAACAGCCGGAATTAGCGACGCACCGTCGAATGCAATAGTGAACGCAATGCAAATAAGCGCGTTCTAAATGTCGACCCCCTCGCCCCTTTTATCGCGCCGCCACCGATAATTCAATTTGGTCCCGCTGTCAAAGTCGCCGATTATATTAGTGGGCGCGGAAACAAAAACGACGACAGGCCAGACAAAGAGCCGCTGATCTATTTCGCGTCGCTCTGACAAATGCGTACCTTAATACGAGCCATATTAAGGATTCCGATCTCCTTCTCTCAGCCCGAGGGCCCAAGATCCCATTTGTATCAGCCGGAAGTGCAATCGGACATTGCAGTCACGGCTTCTGCCGCTGAATTGAAGTTAATTAAGGAGCTTTATTTATTTCGGAACCCGCAAATGATCGTATGTGACAGAAAATTATCATAAAATATAATAATTTGTATTTATTCAACGCCCGCGAGAAATATGCAATTTCGTGGCCCTGCTGAGAGTGGACGAAATAATGGATTACCTGACTGTTTACGTATGGCATGCGAGTGATGAACTCGTTCGCCCACTAGTGGGAGAATAAGCTGTTCGCCCACGTTCATCTTAACAACTTATAGCTGTTTACTCACTGAGCAGAGCCATGAAATCACATATTTCTCGCGGTTGTTGAATATAATATTGTGTGCGACTATTGGTCGAAAGAGGAGATTCCACTCGCGTGTTGCCACGCTCGTGAGGCAATCTCCACGCTCAAGGAATCTCCTCTTTCTCCCACTAGTCGCACTATTGTTCAAAAAGGAAATTTTTTTATGCCTGAGACTAAATATTTTCGCTCATTTGTCAAATAGTCATTTGTCCTTGAAATTCGAGTTAAATTTTCAAATTTCAAATAAAATTTTAATTTTTTGGAGAATCTGAACATTTTCAGCAACTTTCTGAGTATTTTAAATTCTCCCATGAATTCAAAACTTTCCGAAATTTGAAAAATTGAATTTCTGAAGTTCTGTTCGGTTTCAAAGTAGAGATTGAAAAGTATAATACAGACGGATTGATATTTTTCCATTCATTTTTTGTGACCTATGTTTTTGGGTAGCATTTTTCGAATGGAAATATTCGGACTGGAACGCAAATGTTATCCAGAAATTAGATTAAGGTTGATTGATGAGTTATGCGGAAATGCAAAACTGAATCGCATTCGTATAAAGCTCTTATAAACCATTTCATCATTGTCATGGAAATTCAAAGCAAAACCTGGAAAGTGTGTCATATCGAAAATCAAAATGTGTGGCACTCGAAGTTACGAATTACTCTATGCATAAAAACTATGAAGAGTTTGTATTCAGCTCTCGAAATACGACAACTCCAGAATTGGAAAATTTATGAATTGACATTTTCGTAATCTACAAATTTCTATTTTAATTTTTTCATCGCGATCATTTATATCCGATATAAATCACCCACAATTGAATGTTTTTTTTTCTAATTTTTCAGGATCCGCTCAAAAATCTTACGAAATTCCTCCACAAAAAATGTCCTCCGAATTCCTGAATACTAAAAAAAAATTTGCTGTTTTTAGAAACATCGCTATTCTAAAGAAACCTGATAATTTCACTATCCTCAAACCATACACCTAAATATCCAAATCGAGTAGAAAACTTGCAAATTACACTTTCCCATCCAGAGAAATCTTAATTAAGTTTTGCATAAAAAAACACCTCGACAGAAAACTACACGCTGAAAAGGGTTAATCCCCGGGAAAAAGTAATAATTTCAAAATTAAACCACTCTGGACTGAGATTGTTCTTTCAGTTCGACCGTAATTGCCCCGGTGAATTGCAGCTTTTCCCAAGAGAAGTTGAGATTTTCGTATAATGTCGCCGACTTGGAGAAAGTTTTTACGCGAATTTTATTCCGCATTTTTCGCAAATCTAACCCCGACTCTTTATTTTACGGGAGAAAATAAACTCGAACGACGCGGAAAGCGTATTTATGAATCTACTCGTTTGCGCGCGCATTTTTTTATCAGGCCATTTACAAGTGTACCGTTTAAGTAATTCGAATGTACAGCGGTGAAACAAGGGGCAACTCGCGCGCCGCACGTAACGTCGTCAAGTACCGTTCTTTTTCATTTCCTCCTTTTCTTGGCAGCTATTTTCCCGATGGAAAATTCTTCGATAAATAAACTAGTTCAAGCGTCGCGATTCATTCCGCTTAATTACCCTTTCATCGCAATTTTTAATTCGCGATTTTTCTCTAAAACATATTTACGTTTCTCTTGTTTTATTTAGAGGCACATGATAACATGCTGCTCTCTGGAGATTTTGTTAGTCAGATGTTCATTTTTACGAGTGGTTTTTTACTCGTTCATTTACAGATCGCAACTAGGTTTGTCCGGTGAATAATATTAGGTACCAAACCGGAGCATTAACTACTACTTGCTCTCTTAGGTTTCATTAGTAGAAAATCACAAAATTACATAATTATGAGTCAAAAATCATTAATCACAACAGTGACTTCTACAGCTGAACTTCGATCGAGTAAACTTCGATAGAGTGCTCTCTAATCTACCGTGAAGATCTCGGCAGCGATAAGGCTCCGAGTTTCACAGCAGGGAGCTAATGCTTTGTCATTTCTGGGTTTGAGTCCTTCGAGGTTTCTACCTGATGGTGTTTCTACCCGTAGCACTCGATCGACGTTCAGCTGTACTTACGAATCGAATTAGTAAATATTGACGAATCAAATTAGTTAATTACTAGTGCAGAATTGTGGTAAATATTCACTGATGAGATAAGTAGATTTTAAGTCGTCAGACCCCTTGTAATTGTAGTTTTTATAAAAACAGGCAAAATTTTGATAAAATCAATGAATTATTTATAAAAACTCGTTTCTTTACGAGGTCGATTTTATAAAAGTTATATAAAATTTTCGAGTTTTATAAAGTGGTTTTATAAAAACTTAAACATTTTTCTGTTTTTTTATAAAAACAATTGGAAGCCTCCAAATTTTCTAATAAATCCTTTATTTTTATAAAAACTTCGCGACCTATATAAAAAATTTCATATTTTTATAGAAAAAACTTTCCTGATACAAGGAATTTCTCTTACAGTAATGTTTGATACGTTTTTATTACACAAGGGAATAGAAAATCATGTCGGTAACGTTTTTTAGCAATTAAAAAACGTAAAAACATATGATATTACAGGATTTGAAAATTCTTTAACTCTAATTGAAAATAAGCATCCAAATTGACACGGACTTGATGGACAAGAAAGTTGACTATCGGATTTCTGATGCAAAGGTCGCAAGTTCAAATCCTGCTGCCTCCTAAAAATTTTTAAATTTCTTTCGAAACGAAATTAGTGCTAGAGCCTCAAAAACTAATGAAAAATGGTATATACATTAGCAAAATGATCCAAAAAAGGTTAGATAACTTTTTGCATATTTTTAAAAATGTTGAAAACAAATTTTTATAAAAAAAATTTTTTGTATAACTTTTATGAAACCACTTTATAAAAAATGCATATTTTATAAAACTTTTATAAAACCGACCTTATCAAAATTTTTATAAAAATTTTTATATAAACTAAAATCACTAGGGACTGGTGTATTTTCAGTCAAAAATTAGTAAGACTTCACGAATTATATTTTTTTCTGAATATGCAATGACAGATTTCCGAATCACTCATTTCTTCAATGGAATTCTAGTAATTATCAAGTTGACTCCACTAATTTAACAGTAGCTCACTGAACTACCCACTGAATTAGTGAAAATTTTACTAATATAACCTAAAAGAGCGATAAAGTACGAAATGATGTACAATTTTTGCACTGAAAAACAAGCATGAATTCCGTCTCCAGAATTCCATATTTTCGTAATCTTTAAATGTCACGTCAGTCCATCCTGAAATCGCGTCTCGCGCGGTTTAACAGCTTCACGAGGGCGAAAAACGTCGCGAGCCATTTTTACGTTCCGACCGCATTAATCACCGGGACAATTTCCATCCCAGCTCCTTCCAGATGCTCCTTTTTAACGTCGCGACGAAATTTCATATTCGCGAAATCCGGGCTAAAGTTACGAAAGTACCGACAAATATTTGCCTCGAAGATTCAATGAAATATATGGGTCGACACTCGCCGTTTCTTGCGAAACATGCAAGTTTTGGAACACCAAAAGAATGACGTGGGGGTCTTTCGACCACTGGAAATTTTCGGAAAATGCGACTCGCCGAGCGACCAAGGCTTGGAAAAGTTTTAATGCATTGGCGACGTTAGTGGCGGCTTGACTTTTACATTGTGAACCAAGTTAAACGCCCTGGAAACCTTCGTCCTCGTTAAACTTGGAGCTCGAGATGTATTCAAGTACCAAAGTGATCCTCGAGACTTAACAGCATTACCGACCCAAACGCCACGAGTGATTGTGAATCGATAAGAAATTTCGGGTGCTCGTTTACTGGTGAATTTCCTCTCGATTTTATATATACATATAAAAGTGGACCAGACATTCCGTTTGGCTTTTGTAGAAATTTGTATGTATCTGGGGCAATGGAAAGTATTTTTTTTTTTTCAATATTCAATATTTACTCCCAACTCATTTCATAATCATTCGTAATTTACTCTACGATTACTCAAATGTTGCTAAATTTTTACGACAGTTGCAAACGTTTGAATCAGAAGTTTCAAAATTTCCCAGTTTCAAATTCTGCATCCAATAGTATATTATGCGCCAAGGCGCATAATGAGGGTCTTTACGCGACGAGCGGCAATGCTCGCAGGACGATCGAAGCCGAGGCGAGATAAGTCCTGCGAGGCGAGATAAGTCCTGCGATCATTGTAAGCGAGTCGTGTAAAGACCCGAATTGTTCGCATTGGCGCATATACTATTTTATGTGACGACGATGCATTTACAAGTTTTTTGCGTGAGGTCTGTCATGTGAAGGATCACGCCATGTTATATGCATGCACTAACACGGTTTATGCGCATTTACTTTGAATATGCTCCACTACTACACATGCGTTGAAATGTTGGATGATTTTTCACCCAACTCATCAAGTTTGATCGAAATTCACGGAACGAATAAATATTTCAAACAATGCGTGTGCATAATGCGCCGTGTCCACCGTATACCGTGTCTACAACATTCAGCTTCTCTCTACGTGTATATTTAGCGTCGAATTTCATTAATTAAACTCATCAATTCCAATTTGGATTCATTGTTAATGATATCTTTGATTATCGACCGTAATTTCAGATATCAGTCGTTCAATTGTTCTTGCGGAGCATTCGCAGTTTTAAAAGTTACTGTATCGTACTTTGCGCATGCGCAGATTAATTTTCACTTTATGCTCCTCTGTATCATAATACGCGCATGCGCAGATCAGTTTTCACTTTATGCTCC
>JAPYZK010005413.1:0-14526 GCA_030522785.1 Platygaster equestris
AGAAATTCGTTGTTTTGAAAGGACGATTTTATAAAAGTTACATGAAATTTACGATTTGTATGAAGTGGTTTTATAAAAACTTTATAAAAAAAATATTTTCATAAAATCTGTCAAAATTTTCGTACAATTCATCTCTTTTTTATAAAGACAATTATAGGCCTCCGAATTTTCTTATGAAACTTTCATTTTTATAAAGACTTCGCGATTTTTATGAAAATTTGAATATTTTTATAAAAAAAAATTTCCTGGTATAAGGAATTTCTCTTATAGTAATATTTGATACGTTTTTATTACACAAGGGAATCGAAAATCATATTTGTAACGTTTTTTAGCAATTATAAAACGTAAAAAAATATGATTTTATAGGATTTGAAAATTCTTCAACTCAAATTGAAAATAAGCATCCAAATTGACATAAATTTGATGGACAAGAAATTAGAGTATCTGATTTCTGATGCAAAGGTCGCAAGTTCAAATCCCGTTGTCTCAAAAAAATTTTGAAATTTATTTCGAAACGAAATTTGAGCTAGAGCTTCTAAAACTGATGACAAATGGTATATATATTAGCAAAATGGTCTAAAAAAGGTTGGAAAAATTGCCGCATATTTTCAAAAATGTTAAAAAAAATGTTTATAAAAAAATTTTTCTCATAAAACTTCTATAAAACTATTTTACAAAAAATTCGAATTTCATAAAACTTTTAGAAAACCGACCTTACAAAAAATTTTATAACAATCTTTTACAAGGTTTCCATAAAAACTAAAATCACTAGGGATATAAAATTTCACCAAAAAAAAAAAAAGATCCCTCTCTTGAGGCAGCCCCCTCTTCACATCCCTACGTGTGTATTCAACCTCAATAAAGCCTTAATTAAGCGCGTGTCGCCAGCAAATTTGCCACCCCGAATCGCCAAAAGGCAAAGAAGTAAAGACCTGTCATCGCATAGCGCTCGATTTCCCCGTTGCATAATTTGTTGGGGACACATCCGCGACTTGTCTCTTTTCGCCGGCATCTAGATTTCCCCGACGAATAATTCACGAGTGCCTTTTACATAACTCGCGTCGACTGGCACTCGAATTTCCGGCGTTAGGACCTCGCGCGTCCCGGCTTCTTCCTTATTCGTCCCTCTTTTGTGATCGTCCCGGCGACGGTCAACTACAACGCCGACCTTTACAACGACCCGTGCCCGTACAAATTGCTCGGGGCTGCCCCTCACTGGAGAACGCTGCTTACTTTTTAATTAAAACTTTCCTTTTTCGAAACACCACTTCCGCGGGCTCGGCCGGACGGAACGATGGGTTTTAGACATGGGGTGAGCGCAGTGGCGACGAAACTACCCTTGCAACTCTTATCTTTATACTATTCTGTGGAATACTCAGGGAAATTGATGATACAATTCTCATAGAATGTATATTACAAAGCCTAGATAGAAATACTATTTTTTATACGCAAGGATGTGAGAAGAAGTTTCGTTCGGGGGGGGGGGGGGGGGGGGGGGAGGGGAGTGTCTGAAAGAACATTAAAAAAAAAAGCGATTTTCACACGAAATTAATTCAACAAATTTTAAAAGTGAAGTTTTATCAGAGAATAATACAAATTTACCAAATTCTCAGAATTTTCATATGTGATTTTCAAATCTCTGGTATTTTCGAAATCCTCTAGACTGAAATTCAGCAAAATAGTTGAAAATCGTGGAGTATATTAAAAATGTTATACCACAACAGAAGTTTTTCGAAATTTTAGAAATTCGTAAAATTTTTAAAATTTTAAGGAGTCCGAAAACAGCCTTAGTTCTCAAGATTTTAGAAACTTTACTGAATCTCTGAAATTTCTGAAATTTTTTCAATTCTGAAAACTGTCAAAATACTAAAAACTTTTGAATTTCTCTAAATTGTTATCTTGATATCTTACGGATTATTAACTTTTTTGAAATGAAAATGCGTGAAATTTTCGTAATTCCAAGAATTATGAAAATATTGTGAATTTTCAGAATTTTTGGAACATTGACAAATCTCTGAAATTTGCTCAAATTTTGAAATTCTTGAATTTTCAAAATTCCAGTCACTTCCAAAATCCTCAAAATACTTCATACTTTGAAACTTCTCAAAACTGTCAAAAATCTTGAAATGTTGGAAATATTCCAAATTATTAAGTTTCTCGAAATGTTAAGAATTCTTAAAATTCTCGTAATTTGAAGAATAATACATATATTGTGAATTTCCAGAATTTTCAAGATTTTTTTAGAACTTAGAAATTTCCAAAATTGTCGAAATTTTGAATATTTTCAAACTTCTAAAAACTTGTAAAATTCTCGAAATACTCTAAACTCTGAAAATACCAAAGTTGTTCAGAATCTTTGCTTAAAATTATCGAGTTTTTCGAAAACTTTGACACTTGTGAAAATCAGTTTTGTTTTAATAATTTTATTCAGAATATACTTTTCTGTAATATGCTAGATTTATCAAATTTTCTCGAATTTTGGAGGGGGTTCAGCCCCCCCCCCCTCCCGCCCCCTCCCTGGCTACATACGTGCTTGTTTATACGGTGACCTTATGAAATGCTTACGAGATTCTCATTTAAATTTTGATGAACCTTATGAAGATTTCAAATTTGATGAAGATTTTATAAGGCCACATTATGAAAAATAAAAATTCCAAAAATGACTTGAAACTCCAAAAAAACTTCTCGAAAATTACAGAGTTTCTAAAATTTCGAAAATCTTCGAAACCTCTGAATTATTCTCATTTTCGATAGAAGTGATCACCGTATTTGAAATATTGACATTTTTCGATTGAAGAAAAAAGGAATTCTCAAAATCGTGGGGTAGATTGGTCAAGTATAAATTTGGAATAAATGGACGTAACTGACGTCGTTATCGTTTTCGACAGAAGTGATCACCCTAGTTGAAATAAAATATTATATATTAATATAATACACTTCATTAACTTCATTAATTAACTCATTAACTCATTAACATTAACATAAACATTAACTCATAAACATTAAAATTTTTCGATTGAAGAAAAAAGAATTCCCCAGAATCAATGTTGGGGTAGATTGGACACGTATAAATTTGGAATAAATGGATGTAATTGACGTCATTATCAGTCAAAAAAGCTTTGCTCTTTTTTCTGGGACCAATGAATCGGGGGCTCGACAGGTTCCAGGCCGGCTATTAGGCTATCTATCAGAAGCTCGACATCGCGACACAATTTATATCCTCGATAAATTCCTTCTCGCTTTCATTAGTGGCCTTGTCCGGCCAGCTTACAGGGAAGGAGCCGCATAACCAGACACAACATTTCAAGGGACACTCCGAAGGTGCGGATATTACGAACCCTTTTTCGAAAAATTTATGTTCAACTATATACAACACAGAAATAGTGCGTTCGGAAAATGAAAACAGTAGAAAAAGTACGCACTTTTCCAACAGTGTTGGATAAAAAAAATTACAGTAATTAGTTCAGATATTCGGAATAGGAAATGCATCCAAAAATGTTCTCAGTTTTGAGGTTAGGAATTCGCATGAACGGACTTAGAAAAATGTATACCCGAGGGGCGATTCACTCTAGCAGTCAACTTGGGAATCGAACTGGGAGTCATGATTCCCATGACTTCCATTGACTCCCATAAAGAGAGTCACGCACAGGACCGTCCGTAGGTTTTTATGGGCCTGAGGCAAAGATTTTAGGCGGTGTTCCTTAATTTAATGTTGTTATGAATAATAAATTGGAATTTTGACGTTTCGGAAATATTAGGAATTCTGAAAATATTGGAATATAGAAGTCTTAGAATTTCAAAGGTTGGAAATTATTGAATTTGGTAATTTTTGAAGGTCAAAACTCAAGGTTTTTAAATAAGGTCTGGGAACTTTGCAATTTTCGAACTTTGTACGTATTTTAAAGTTTTTAAGTCTAGAAATTTCGGAATTTTGAAAATTTTAGAACTTTGAAATTTCGAAATAACGAAGTTTCGAAACTTATGAAGATTTGGAATTTTGAATTTTCGGAGAATTATGGAGTTCTGAAGTTTGGGAAGTTTGGGAAATTCTTTGATTTCTGGATTCAAAATAAATTACTTTCGCATTCAATTCCAAAAAAATCTCAAAATATTGACAAAAACATGACAAAAAAAAATTAAATCTGCAAAATTATTCCAACATTCATCACATATTCCCCAACTTTCTACGGAACTTCTGCGCTAACTCCTAATAACAAATTCCGTAACAAACTCCGAATACAAATCCCTCATCAAAACGAATTTGAATGCACCTGTGCATTATCCAAACTCCCTCCAAGATTCTGAAATCCTCCAAATGCAGCGCCCGATCCGCGCTCTTATAAATATGCATGACGATTAGGCGAAGGCGAGATATTGCGGAAACCAAGAAGGGTGAAATATTCCCCCTTCGCGGGAAAAAGATTTTCGACGGAAAAAATGCCTCGCCGCCAAATGCAAATTCGCGAAGTGCCGAGGACGAAGAATCTCGCCTATTCGGCGTTATCGAATATATTCGGAGTCACGAGTGCCTCCTTTTTTGGGCAAAAAACTTCTTTGAGCGATAAACTGGTAAAAATAAAGAAATTCAATTTCGTCGTCTCTTTTACGTTGGCAAATTGGTTTATTTGGATCTGGGTTTTTTGCCGTCCAGGGATACTTTGAGTCGGGAAAACAGGGATTTACACTAGGGAAATTAGTTATTTCTGGGGGAGGGTTGAGTTGCAAGGACGTAATATGAAATTCTGTTCGGAGGGGGCTGAGGTGATTTTGACTCGAAATTCGTTCGACAAGTTTAAAAGTGAAGTTTTATTGGGGAATTATGAAAATTTAATGAAGTCTCGGAATTTTTATAATTTTTTGATCTCTTTCAAATCTCTGAAATGTCCAAAATTTTTGGAATTCTTCGAATTGTAAAAATTCTCTAGACTTCTAGGATTCTCGAAATACTCGAAACTTTGAAAATTCGCAAAATTATTGAGAATATTTAAATGTTCGAAATGTCCGAATAATTCTAGTTTCTCAAAGTTTCAGACATTCGTAAAATTTTCGGAATTCTAATAATTTTCGAAGTATTGTAGCTTTTCAGAATGTTTAAAACTTTTTAGAATCTCTGAAATTATAAAAATTTTCGAAATTCTGACAATTTTGAAAATTGGAATAAGTTTAAGAATTTTCAAAATCCTCTAAACTCTAAAATTCATCTAAACAATCAAAAATCTTGGAATATAATTAAAATGTTCCAACTCAACAAAAGTTTCTCGAAATTTTGGAAATTTGTGAAATTTTTCAAATTTCAGTATTATCGAAACTGCCTTAAGTCTCAAGATTTTCGAAACTTTTTGAAATCTCTTAAATGTCTAAAATTTTCGGAACTATTGTGAAAGAAAATACTAAAAAGTTTAGAAATTCTCCAAATTAGTAAAAATCTTGGAATGTTCCAAATAATCAAGTTCCTCGAAATGTGAAGAATACGTAAACTTTTAATAATTTCAAGAATGATGAAAATATTGTCTGAATTCTGGAAACTTTTACAAATCTCTGAAATTAACGAAAATTTTGAGATTCTTGAAATTTCCAGAATTCCAATAATTTCCGAAACTCTTAAAATAATTCAATTTTTGAAAATTCTCAAAATTGTTAAAAACCATGAAATGCTAGAAAATCCCGAATTATTAAGTTTCTCGAAATGTTCAGAATTCGTTAAATTTTCTTGATTTCAAGAATCATGAAAATATTATGCAGTTTAAGAATTTTGAAACTTCCTTACAACTCCGAAATTTCCGAAATTTTTGAAATTTAAAAATTTTCAAACTTCTAAAAACATATAAAATTTTCTAAATCCTCCAAACGCTGGAAATTCCTGAAATTGTTGAAAATCTTGAAATGTTAAAAACTGAGTTTCTCGAAATGTCAGAAATTCGTAAAATTCTCATAATTTCAAGAATTATGAAAACATTGTGAATTTCCAAAATTTTTAGAACTTCCTTAAAATTTCGAAATTCTCAAAATTGTTGGAATTCTGAAAATTTTCAAACTTCTAAAAACTTGTGAAATTCTCGAAATCCTCCAAATTCTGAAAATTTCCAAAATTGTTCAAAATCTTGAAATGTTGAAAATGTAAAAAATTATCAAGTTTCTCGAAAATTTTAACACTCGTAAAAATCAGTATTTTGTAACTATTTTTTCAAAATATACTTTTCAGCAATAGGTTAGGCTTTTCAAATTTTCCAGAATTCCGGGGAGGGCTTCAACCCCCTCCCCCTCCCTGGCTACGTGCTTTTTGAAACGAAATCTAAAGTCTGTGGGGAATTTGAGAATATAGATTTCACGGTCTTCGGATAAAATGATAAATGAAAATGAAACTAAAAATTTTGTTTCAGAGAAAATATTCTTTGGAGGGGGGGAGAGGCTATTTACGATCGAATAATTCGAATTTCACTATAAAAAATAGTATTCGTTATTCTACTACGTAAACAGTAAAAAATTATTAATTATGCTAGTAAAATGAGTTTTTACTGTCTGGAATTGAGAAATTTCGACCTATTCGATCTAAAAGAATAGTAAATATATTCAACCATTTAACGAATCATTTTAAAGTCCCAATATTTTGATAACATAATTTAATTACTAATTACAAAATCTTTCCACGAACTCGTAATAAATTGAAAAAAAAACTGAATCGCCCCAAATATAAGAAGAATAAAAATTTGTTTCCATAATTATTCAAGGCATGTTCCGCCCGTTGCAGCACGGTAAATCCCGTTACATACGTGACTGACGCCGACAAAATTAAACGTCCGAATTTACGATTAGCGTTCCGAGCGTTTCTATACCCAGTACTTGGAAGTTACACGAATCCTAATTAATTAACATCATTCGCCGAAGGATTTCTACTGGTTTAGAAACGCATTTGGTAACTTTCACACTTCTTGATTAATCACTCGTCCGTCGCGAAATGCACCTACCAGATATTTCATATATCATGGTTTTTTACTGCTCCTGATGAGCGCGTTATCTTTGTGGGTCCAATAAATTCTGAGGTTTTTTGTTCCTTTTTCACTAATTCTAATCTCACCTAATGACATGCTGATTGGTGGATTGCAGTAAAATCGTCGTGTACTTCGTAATCAGCATTTTTTCTCCATAAAAATCCAGAATCAAAATGGGCTCCAGATGCTCATTCTGAGTATAATTCACAAACTGAATTCACTACACTGACAGATCATGCACTGATTTCAGGTCATCGTCAATTCCAAAATTCGAACATTCCGCGGATTTTCAGTCACGCCATGCTCATTATTTTCCTTCTTCAAAAACCTAGTTTCCACACTTTCCTGCAGAATCGAAACTGATCAGCCTCGTGACATCGGATTTCACGAGAATTTTTGCGGAGTTAATTATGTTTATCGCGAAAACCAATCCCCAGGGAACTGAAAAAAGCGCATTCGAGCGTGCGAATCGGGCAACAACTTTCACTTTCGTTGAGGCATCGCGTAAGTCACGGTTTAATTGTAGCTTGTCAGAGAAGGAGAGATGATGGATGTCGTTGTTCGCGGATATTTTCGTTTCTTTTTCGCGCCTCGACTCGGGAGCCAACAATTAATGCTAATCATCGGTAGTTGCTTCAACGTGGATGACCCTGGGCCTCGGGAAACGTTTTCTTACGTACGATAGTGATCATGGAATTCGTACATGATCACTTACGATGATGTTCAGCCTTGATTCTTATATGTTCAGGACTGGGTGTCATTTCTGGTAAATTGCGACGAACAGAATTCACTTTCGAAACTCATTCTCGCATCTCTTGTCCTTGATTAAAAACAGAACAAACTTCTTCGGACTTTCAGAAATTAGGATTCCAAAAATTCCAGGATCTCAAATTCCAACTTTGGAAGTATAAATTCCTTGTGGCCCCTGGTATAAATCCTGCATTTCTCATTCATTTTGTCACAGAACAACATTCGAGAAAACCCTCAGAGACATTCGACCGAGAATTTCGGTCCCGAAAACCAGTCATGAAATCACGATCGCGATCGGCGATTGTCGCGAAAGCTGCACGACGTCGCTGAAAATAATCCTCCGTGATATTCAACGGGGCACTTTGTTACGCGAAGGAAAGTGAAATCAGCCACAGGACTTTTTCGCGATTCGATCGGAGATTGCGACGCTTTTTTTCCCAACATTATGCAACGATCTGCCGATCGGGGGAACCTTGGAAGGTCACGTGCATGGGAATAGGCCGCGATCGAAGATCATGGCGAGCCATAGCGACCTTGGTAGGTCGAGGACGAAGAAGATTTTCTGGGATTGCGATCGAATTTGTAACGGTGAAAAATTGGGTTAGGGGGGAGGGCAGGTGACGAATCTGCTCTCAAAGAAGAACTGATATACTCCCGATTTTTTCATTTTTGATTTGTCAAGGAATTCAAAATTCAAAAAAATCTCTGACGATCCCACAATTTCTGTTCTAAACGCAAAAATGCCCTGATCACCAGACACTGTCCCTGAGCATCATCCGAACCAAACCAAAGTCATGAAAAAAAAAGAAACAACCCTTATCTCCACAGCTAATCTACGGTGGACTCGTTATCACTTCCGGCGGAGATAGGTAGAAAAACCTTGCTTCATGAGAGAAAAAAAGACGGGACGTTCCGCGAGTCTCGAGTTTGAACGACCTTGACAGTGCTCTCTCGCGATGACGACTCCGGCGACGACAAAGAAATCGCGATCGGGGAGCGCGTTTATTTATAGTCACGCATGGAACGGAGCCGGGGCTCCGTTCAAGCTTGTTTCCCGACTGCCGCTCGCGAATCGACTGGCTTCTTGGTCTTTTAAACACCATGGACCCACACTCCGCATCCGAAGAAGCGCGGACACCTTCGCCGGCGCCGGTGCTCGTCTCGCGGGAAGAGATTCTTCAAAGTGAAGAAAAAAAGTGCAGTTTCTGAACGGAAGTTCAGAGCATGGAAACGGACGAATTTAGGGCATGGGCCACACACTTACACATGCCCTAAAATAATAGAAACGTTTTTATGGATTCATGCACTTGATTTTTTTTGTTCTGAAAGCATGAAGCTTTTTTAAAGATTCACAAGAGGTTTTTTTCTACTGAAGTTACGAGTTTCTAGGTTTGTTGGACATTGAATGGAACCTGCAATGAGTCGTGAATTCGGTTCCGGCAGTGTTACACACGAGCGATGACCACTTGGACGATCATTGTCCGAGTTATTCTTTTGAAGAGCATCACTAGGGCGCGCCTTGAACGAGCCATTGGGCTGGAAATTTCAGTGGGACAAAGATATGCAATGCAGATAGCGAGCTTCCTGCATAGTTCAAACACGCGGCCATTATTTACGCCACTTTGTAGAAACCTATTTTATTCCAAGCGAAATGGTCAATTTTTTACAATTTCTTGAAACATTATTTCATCCGCCTAAGTTTGAACCAGGGACAGAGAACCGAAATGATTAAGGGTTCCGTTTTGGTTTCGGTTCCTAGAAATACATTATTAACGGTTCCAGTTCTGGTTCCAAAAAAAGATTTGAAATCGGTTCCGGTTCCGGTTCCGTTTCTCAGAAAACAGGAATAACGGTTTCGGTTCTGATTGGTTGCATTAAAAGATTTTTTATTCGATACGAAAACAACTTGCTAATGTTCTTCATTGATAACATGACACAAATCATATGAGTTACGTAATTTTCTCATGCACAGATCAGATTAATCTGAAGAAGTTGAGTATGCATGAAGAACAATTACTTCATAATACGGCGCAATACTCAAATCTTTATTGTTACAAAATTTTCGAAAATTAAGAAATTATGAGAACTTCGAGAATATGGAAATTTTTTTTTCATCATATTTGAAATTCTAGTAATTTCGAGAATTATAAAAATAACATAAGTTTCGAAAATTTGGAGGAATGAAAAAACTTTTTGAAATTTTAGAAATTATGAGAATTTTGAAAAGTTTCAAAAATATCGTTGATTTTATAATGTTTCAATGTTAGAATTCCAGAAATTTCAAAGAATATGATATTTTAGATAATTTCAAGATTTATTACAATTTTAAAACTTCCAAACATGTTGGAAAATGAAAGAATTTTGGAAATTTCAAGGATACTGGAAAATTTTTTGAATTTGAAATTTTTCAAAATTCTGTGTGTTTATTCATCAAATTCATTCATCAAATTCATTGTGTCACAATGTCAAAAATTCTGAATATCGTAGTATTCAGAACAGTCTTGATTGTCTCGAGACTCTCTAGAGTCTCGAGACATTACATTTTCTCCCCATATTATATTACAATGAATTCAGACATAACATTTAAGCAAGCACTGACGAACATTTACGGAACCGAAAAAAGCATGCGAGAACCGTTAATAATTTTTCCGGTTCCGGTTCCACGTAAATAATTTCGGTTCCATTTCCAGTTCCGGCGATCCCTGGTTTGAACTAACAAATTTCGCATTTTTCGGTAACTTTCATCGATTCGTTTTTCGAACGTTCACCATGAATTAGGATTTCAAAATTCCATGTTCAAAAATTTTAGTAATTGCAACAACAATTCCTCCTATAAATGAATAATTCTTCTCCGAACAGCTACCTACTATCTTCATCCAACGAAAATTCTCTCCCCATCAAATACACTTTCGCGAGGGCGTCTGACCAAAAGGGAAGCGAAATTCAAAAGCGACGAAACCTGAATTGAACTTTGCCCCCGGTCCATCAATGTCCGGTCGAAGGGGCATAAAAAGCCCCGCAGTGGCGTGCAAATCTTCTTTTCCCTCCCTCTAAAAAATCCGGGGGAATGCCGATGAGGGCCATTGAATATAAACGTCTCGAAGTAAATCATTATCGAAGTCGGCGCAAGCTCCGGGATCTCGGGAACGAGACGCCGGAGAGGACGTGAGATCCGTCAAGAGCGCCAATTTACGCCGAGGCTTCAATTAAAGCGACATTAACGCTAATTGCAGCCAAGTTCAAGTTTCGCCGGCAAGACCAACTACGAGTGCAGCTCCTTGCTTCCGGAGTTTGCGGCTGGAATTTTATTCCGATCCAATCGGAGTCGAGAATAAATCGTGTTTGCACCAGAATTATGACGGTTTCAATTTGAAGCACTCAAATCGTTTAGACTTGAGAAGGTGAGAAGAAAGATTGTTGGAATTCGAATTGCGTGGAGTTTGGATGAATTGGTCCTGGGAAAGTTCGTTCCAAAATAAGTCAATAGTTTTTTATTGGTTGCCCTAGTGGTTGTAGGTTTTATAAAAACGGGCAACATTTTTATAAAATCAGTGAATTATTTATGTAAGTTCGTTTTTTTATAAGGTCGATTTTATAAAGGTTATATGGAATTTTAGATTTTTATAAAGTGATTTTATAGAAATTTTATGACAGTATATTATATTCCAAGCGAAAATTTCAAAATCTTGACAAAAGCGTGAAAAATACGTGAATTGGAGCTGAGAAATAGAACATGTCGAAATTACAAAACTTCCTGCAGCTTTTAAATTGGACAATTTGGGGAAAGGATTCAATATTTTCGAATTAAACTTTTTTTTAAAATTTCGAAAATATTCATAAATATTAAATATTTAAAAAATATTGAATTCAAATCTGAGTACCTAAAAATCCCAAAATAGAAAAAGAAGCATCAAGGAACTCAAAAAATCAAAAATTCCTCAGTGATTGTAGTTTTTATAGAAATAGGCAAAATTTTTATAGAATCAGTGGATTATTTATAAAAATTGTTTTTTATAAGGTCGATTTTATTAAAGTTATATAAAATTTTCGATTTTTATAAAGTGGTTTTATAAAAACTTTATAAAGCAATTTTTTTTTATAAAATCTGTCAACATTTTTATACAATTCATCTGTTTTTATATAAAAACAATTCGAAGCCTCCAAATTTTCTCAGAAAACCTTCATTTTTATGAAAACTTTGCGATTTTCATAAGAAATTTCAAATTTTTATAAAAAAAAAAAACATTGCTGATATGAAGAAATTCTTTTATAGTAATATGTGATACGTTTTTATGACACAAGGGAATAGAAAATCATGTTCGTAACGTTTTTTAGCAATTATAAAACGTAAAAACATATGATCTCATAGGATTTGAAAATCCTTCAACTCGAATTGAAAATAAGCATTCAAATTGACATAGACTTGATGGACAAGAAAGTTGACTACCGGATTTCTGATGCAAAGATTGCAAGTTCAAATTCCGCTGCCTCCAATAAATTTTTAAATTTCTTTCGAAACGAAATTTGAGCTAAAGCCTTATAAACTGGTAAAAAATGGTATATACATCAGCAAAATGATCCAAAAAAGGTTCGAAAAATTTTTGCACGTTTTTGAAAATGTTAAAAAAAAATTTGTAAGAATAAAATTTTTCTTTATATAACTTTTATAAAACCACTTCATGAAAAATGCAAATTTTATAAAACTCCTATAAAATCGACTTTATAACAATTTTTATAAAAACTAGAATCATTAGGGTGAAAAAGCTACCGATTTGGAATGAGTGAGTTAAAATGAGTGAAATAAGTGAGTTAAAAATTGATGCATTTCAGAAAGAGTAAATTGAAATTTGAAATGATTTAAGAACAATATTTATTCATTCAATAATAATATTTAATAATAATTTTATGAATTAAATAATTGAATTTTGATTTTGAATTGTTAATTTGGAATAAGTGAGTTAAACAAACGAATTCGAAATCGAGCTTTTTCAACGTGTGGCATACGACTGTTTTTCTATAATTAGAAAAAATGGCAATTTTTCCCGACGTTTTGCAAGTAAAAAAAATAAAAGTTTTACGAGAATACGAAAAGTTTCTGTCTCTGTAATTCGCGACGTCTCGTGCCTGGTTTTTGCACCCTTTTTTAGGGAAGTGTTGAGTGCGCGTCTCCGCGTCTTTGTTGTGATCGACAATGGTTCTGCGGATGTCGACGTTCTCGGGACGACGCGACGCTTATTAGGGGCTTGATGCTGGATGATCTTGATGGAGAGAGAAAGTATTTTGTCTTCTCTTGATTGTCATGATTATTTCGGTCTCGAATTTCCAAAAGATTTAAATAAGGCTTCAAAATTATCTTCTTACATGCAATAAAAAAATGATCTACAATACAAAAATTAATGATTTAATCTAATTTTCTCTATCATCAAGTATCTTGGTCTCGATCTACTATAAGACATAAAATTAATTCGAAAAACCTTCAGAAATTTCGATTTCCCAAAAACTTGTAGTCAACTCTCTCAACATGAGTAAAAAATCGAGCATCAAAAACGAGGCCTCCCCTTTGAAACGGCGAAAATACGAGAAAAGGGTGGAAAAAAGAGCACTGGAGGCGTTCGGTAAATTGTCGTCGTCATTACAAGAGCCTATGGGTGTTTGGGGTCCACGTATTTTTTTCATAGTCGCGAGGGCTCCGCGACATTTGAAAAAAATGTCTGAATAAAGGGGAGAAAATAACGCCGAGCGAAGGGGGAAGGGATTAAGGCCGCCTTTTGCGAGCCCGACATCGCGCTCGTCATTGTCGCTACCTTATGAAGTGAAAAATGAGAGATAGCGATTTCCTTAATGCATACCCTTCGGGTAATGGAGAAATGGAATGGGCGAGAGAGAAAGGAAATTTTCGCACTTCTGTCATACAATGGAAAAACTGATTTGAGGAAAATGAAATTTTCAACATCAATCGAATTTGGGGAAGATTCTGTATTCGACAGACTTATGAATGTGGATCTTAGATTTTAAGTGTGAATTGAAGTGAATTGTAGATGTTTTAAGGGTTGAAAGCCCTCCCGAAATTTGAAAAAGATTGCTTTTGTAAGAAAAATAAGTAGAATCAAAATTGAATGGATCAATAAGTTTATAAAATTAGAAACTTCAAAATTTACAATTTTTTACCAAAATTAGACATTTTTGAATAGTCCGAAACTCCCGGAAATTGGAAAATTTTACAAAATTGAGTTTTCAATTTTTTGATTCTACAAATTTTGTCAATTCTCAAAAGTTCAAGTGATTTGAAAAAACCGAAAATGTTGGAAATTTCTAAAAATTTTGAAGATTACGAAAGTTCGGGAAGTCTCGGAAAAGTATGAAAATTTTGTAATTTCGCAAAACTTGTGAGTATGTCAAAATTTGAGAATTCCGAAATGTCAACAATTTTAGTCATTCGAATAATTATGTTAATTTTCACAATTTTGGAAATTCCATAAATTTTGAGAATTTTGAAGATCTTGCAATACTGAATTTTCTCAAACTTTGGAATTTTTATGAAGAATCTAAGAATTTTGGAAAATCGGAGCATTTCGAGAATTTTGATAATTTTGAAAACTTTGTAAAGTCCAGAAATGTCGAGTTATAAAATTGTCACGTCCCGGTGACATATACATTCAATTAACAAAAATATTAATTATTATTGAACTCGTCGGCCCCGTTTATTAATGTCGCGTCACACTTATACTTGTTTTTCGGGAGCTCACTAGTTCTGCCCAAATAAGGTGCGTTCTAGAAATTCGTAACT
>JAPYZK010005417.1:0-10904 GCA_030522785.1 Platygaster equestris
TCTCGGTGGATATAGAGTATTTTTAAGTAAATCTAGGTGTATCTACAGTGGATCTAGAGTATTTTTGCGTGGATCTTGTTGAGATTAGAGTATTTTCAAGTGAATTTCGGCGTATCTAGAGAAGAGTACAATGTTAAAAAATAACAATTGACGAAAGCATCCAAAAGACGAAGATCACTTACCGCACAGAAACCAAACGTAGGCGTAAGCAACGTCTTTCGGCTCCTCGGCATTTCTGTAACGCACGCATTGCTCATCTTTGTAATAAATACCAAAGCCCATCAGAGGCAAACTCGTGAGCGCTAACGCTGCTAGCCAAAGAAGCAGCATGCAGTGGACAATGACTGGAAACGTCACCTTCTGAAAATGTAACGTCGATCTTTTTTATCAAAGTTCATCTGCTGCGTAGGCAAAGCTCGTCAGAGGAAACTATTTGGAGTTTGTAGGCTAAGTTCATGTTCGAATTGCATTCTCAGTTGTCAAGTTTGAATACAGATGGACCTCGATCGAGCGCTCGTCTTGGGGTCTAAAGTAAACATTACGCTCGATCGAGGCAGCGATAGGACGGGTATAAACACTATCAGGTAGCAACCTCGAGAGCCTAAATTTGCCCGCAGAAGTGACGTTTCGCATGCCTGAACGAGCGCAACGGAAGTAACTCTTTTACGAACGATGTGCGAAAAGGAATAGGCTGCGTGGAGTTGTGGGTGAATTTCGTCGCGAACGAAAAAAGTACTTCTATTTGCCCGCAACGTCTTGCGCCTATTCCTTTTCGCACACCGTCAAAGAGCTTGTGGCGACTCTCCCGCAAAAAGTCGCCTATCTCGATCCAAATCTAACCCAACCCGACAACAGCGCCAAGTTTACGGGACTGCAAGAAAATCCACTGGAGTAGGCACTCGCTGGCACTCTCCTGGCTCACGCGACGCGGTTCTCAAGAAATTCGAAATAACGTTTGTCGGGACTTTTAACTTGTAAAATTCAAAGGTTATTGTTGTTGATTAAATAAACTACAAATTTCGCGATGCGAAATCCGGAGTTATTATTTTTGGTGGAAATCGTATTTTGAAACTTTCACGCACCGCGCCTCCACAAGCTGCTTGCATCCGCTTGTTCAGGCAGCGAAACGCCACTTCGCGGCAAATTTCGGAAAAAATTTTTTTTCAACATTTTGAAAAATATGCAAAAATTTTTTCTAACCTTTTTTGGATCATTGTGCTAATGTATATACCATTTTTCATCAGTTTATGAGGCTCTAGCTCAAATTTCGTTTCGAAAGAAATTTAAAAATTTTTTGGAGGCAGCGGGGTTTGAACTTGCGACCCTTGCATCAGAAATCCGATAGTAAAGTTTATTGTCCATCAAATCTATGTCAATTTGAATTGAAGAATTTTTAAATCCTATAAAATCGTATGTTTTTACGTTTTATAATTGCTAAAAAACGTTACGAACATGATTTTCTATTTCCTTGAGTAATTAAAATGTATGAAATATTACTATAAAAGAAATTCCTAATATCAAGAAAGTTTTTTCCATAAAAATATGAAACTTTTCATAAAAATCGCGAAGTTTTTATGAAAATAAAGGTTTCATAAGAAAATTTGTAGGCTTTCAATTGTTTTCATAATAAAACAGATGAATCGTATGAAAATCTTGACAGATTATGTAAGGAGATTTTTTGTTATACAGTTTTTACAAAACCACTTCTAAAAATCGAAAACTTTATGTAACTTCTATAAAATCGACCTCATAAAAAAACGAATCATAACAAATAATTCACTGATTTTTAAACATTTTGCCGGTTTTTATAAAAACTACAATCACTAGGGTTTATTCCCCCCCCCCCCCCCCCCCCACTGATTTATAACCGTCCGGGCCCTCCCCGAACCAAATTTCTGGCTACGGTCTTGCTTTAGAATGTTCCAGAAAAATGCATTGATCGGGAGTGGGGGGATCTCGCCATTTGGCATTGTCCTCCAGACCCTATCGTAGTCTGTCGTAGTCGGATCAACCGTAGTCTGCCATTAATGAATGAGTTATGAGTAGTGTCGAATGAACCGTGACGAGGGGAAAGTCACGTGCAAGCGCTCCTCTAAAATCGACCTGACGAGTTCAGGAACATTGAAATTCCGTCGAAAATCTGACGCTTTTCGGTGTTACCTCTGTCCTCGTGCGATCAAGATGGCATGGCGAAAGAAAAAGTTTTTAACTTTCGAACAAAAGTTGGAAGTGATCAAACGAAAAAAGAATGGCGTGCCTAGAGAGGAAATTATGCGCGAGTTTGATTTATCGGAGAGAAGTTATTATCGTGTTCTCCAATGTGAAGCGATGATTGCCGAAAAGTCGAGTATATTCGAGTTCAAAAATAAAAAAATTCTGAAAACGACGCCTCTGTTGCTTATGGAGGCCGCTTTGATGAAGTGGTTCGTGCAAAATCGGGACATGGGTTGTACAGTGAACAGCCCGATGTTGCAAGAAAAAGCTTTACTTCTTAACAGAGCGTTAAACGGTCCATCGACTTTTAAAGTGAGATTTGAATGAGTTTGTGTGTCAGTGAGTCGTTAAATCTGAGTACATATAGAATTTTATGTTGGAAAAACGTTTTTTTTTTTCACATATTTCAGCGGAATTTTGCTGTTCTGATCGGAAACTTGAGGAAATTTTGAAGTCGATAGCTATTCAGTCATGAAAATTTTGGAAATTGGGAACGTTTCAAATATTTTAGTCTGTGATTCGAGCATTTCCGAATTTGAGTTCGACCAAACTGTGGTTGAAACTTGAAGTTTTCGATACAAACTCTAAACTTGAAGTTTCAGAAGTTAATTTCTAGCAGACGTTGCGGGATTGAAGTTTAAATTCGAAGCTTTTAGACTGAAGTTTTACCCCAAGTTTCTAAATTCAAGTTCAAACTTGACATTTTCTGTATGAACTTTCTTTTTAAGCTAGAAATCATCTTCCGTCCGGAAGATTATTTCTAGCTTAATGTTGCGGAATCAAGCTCCAAACTTGAAGTTCCTCAATTGAAGTTCAAATTTGAAGTTTCTGAATTGAAGTTCAAATTCGAAGTTTTCGAATTGAAGTTCAAACTTGAATTGTTCGATGTTAACTTCAACCGTGAAGTTCAGGAATTCAATTTCTAGCCTAAAGTTGCAGTTTTAATTGTACTTGAAACTTGAAGTACCCGTACTGGAGTTGAAACTGGAAATTTCCGAATTGAAGTTCAAACCGGAAATATCGAGTTCGAGTTCGAACTTGAAATTTTTGCTAAATAATCTAAACTTGAAGTTTGAGAAGGTAATTTGTGGAATCAAACTTCAAACTCGGAGTTTTCAGATTGAAGTTTGAACTTGAAGTTTCAGATGTGAATTTCAAACTTGAAGTTTCGGATGTTAATTCCAAACTTGAAGTTCCTGATTTCAAGTCTAAAATTTAAGTTTACGAATTGTAGTTCAAACCTTGAAGTTTTTGATTGTTAAGTTGAGAAATCACACAAATTTAAAACAATAAAAAAAATCTGATACTACCGGTAATTCAAAATTTCAAAAAATCCAGGAAACTTAAAAAGATCTCAACAATTGGAAACTGAAATAAAAAGAAAGAATCACGGTTTTTTCATCACCCTAATTTTTTTCAACTGAAAATCCACTCAATTTAAGTGAAAATCCTGCAAATTGAACTTGAGTAAAAATTTACCCCTGGATGACTGAAACCTAACTCATTTTTGAGTGAAATTTCACTCAACAAAATTATTTGAATCCCACTTTGTTTTTTACAGTGAAATATCACTTGATAATGAGTGAGGTTTCACTCATTTAGAGTTGAATTTTCACTGAAATTGAGCAGATTTTCATTCGAAAAAATTTTGATTTTTTCTTATTCCAATCGAAAAATGACTAAGTTCGCATTTATTGAAACTCACTCATTTTTCCGAAACACATCTATCCCCACAAAATCCTGTTCCAAAATTCCTAATTTTGCTTTATTTACATCATTATTCGACCAGGCAACCAACGGATGGCTTTCAAAATTCAAAAACCGCAACAGAATCAGGCTGTCCACAAAAGGAGACCTGTCAATTGACGCAGGAGAGCATTTCAAAACCCAGCTCACGGAGAAAATAGCCACAGAAGCTTTGCAGCTCAAAGATCTTTACAACGGGCGTGAATCCGGATTCGAGTGGAGAGTTTTGCACAACATCACCCTTGCTTCATTTACGGGAACTTCCGGCAGAGAAGACAGCAATGAAAAATCCACCGCCTTTTTCTGTTCCAATGCAAGCGGAACGCACCAAATTCCTCTTCTCGTGATCGGAAAATCTGCTCAACCGAAATGTATCCAGAACATCAAAAACTTCCCCGTTCTCTACAAGCACAGCGACAAAGCAGGGACGAATCGGTTCATATTCTTGGACTGGTAATATCTTTTAGGATTTTTTTTATTATTAAGAATGTTCCTGATTACTCCGTCGGTAAGGTAGGGTAGGGATTTCCATCGTGTTTTATTTTTAATCAATTTTGGGAGCATGATTTCAGTACAAAATCACTGGAGCGATGAACTAGTTACTCAAACACATCCACCAGATGCATGAAAATTTAAATTAATTATTTGTTAGGGGCGTCAGATGTTGACGCGTTTTAACATTTCAATTTTATAACGCGTTAACATCTTACACCCCCCAGGGAATAATTAATTCGAATTTGTATGCATCTGGTGGATGTGTTTGAGTACCTAGTTTGTCGCTCTGGTGATTTTTTACTGAAATCATGCTCCCAAAATTGATTAAAAATACAAAACGATGCGAATCCCTACCTTACCGACGGAATAATCAAGAATATTCTTAAGTGAATCTTTTACTTTGAGGAATTCTCTCGGGATGAAAAATCAGAGTCTCGTAAAGTATCACAAAGTATTCAACGTCTCCGAAACGGTATCAAAAAGTATCGAAAGTATTCTGAAAAGTGACTTGTTTCTCCCATAATATTCGATTTTTTTTTTCTCCAATTGTCGCTTTTTTACGGTCCGAGACGTTCAGTTTTTTTCCTTTTCGAATACTTCGTAATTTCGAAATACGTCAACAGAAAAATTTTTTTTTCCATAGGTTCAAAAATGTTTTTATCACGAGTGTGACCGAACACCGAAATCGAAAAGGCATCAGGGGAAAAGTTGTTCTGATTCTCGACAATGCTCCGTCACATCCGAGTGTCGAAATTCTGAATTCCATCGATCCGAATTTCGAGGTCGTTTTTCTTCCGCCCAATGTCACAGCGTCGATCCAACCCCAAAATCAAGGGATTATTTCAACGACGAAGAGGCTTTACAAAGAAGGTTTGCTGCATAAACTTATGCTGGAAGAAGACAGTGCTGCTGCGGACATTTTTTTGAGAAAATTCGATCTCGAAGATGCTTTTGAAATATTGGGTCAAGTTTGGTCGAGCCTCGAAAGAACGACTTTGCAGAGCGCGTGGAAACCTCTACTTGGTGAATTGATCGAAAATGAAAATTTTTCTGATTATCACACTTCGTTCGAACATCAAACTTTTTCTCAAAATGAAGATTGTTTAGGAGATCAAAAGTTGTCTCAAACTGAAGAATTTCTGGGAAACGAACAATTTTTCGAAAGTCGTAACTCTGTTGAAAATCGAAATCCTTCGGAATTTCACAGTTCGTTCGATAATCGAACTTTTTCTGGAAACGAAATTGTTATAGAAGATCACAAGTTTTCTGAAACTCAGGAATTCATGAAAAATCAAAATTTGTTTAGAAATTTAACTTTTTCTGTAAACCCAAATTGTGCAGGAGAGCAAAAGTTTTCTGAAACTCAAGAATTTTTGAAAAATCAAAATCCCTTCGAAAATCACGATACTCTCGAGAATCAAAATTTTTCTGGCAAGCAAGAAATTTCCGAAAATCAGGATTCCTCCGATACGAGTAGTAAGTTCGCGAAGTTCGTCACAAAAGACAGTGAAGAACCCCCGGAGAATTTACAGGAGACAGCCATGCAAATGGAAACCGCGGTTCGGGAGTGGTTATCGCGAGAAGATGGTGATCGCGGTTGGGAGCCTTCGTCGGATTCCGAAATCATCGCAGCAGCAAAGACTGACGTCGAAACTGAAGTTGGTGAAAGACCACCAATCGAAGAAGTCTATTGTGGCGAATACACGGAAGAAAGTACTGAGTTCCCGGAAACCGCGGGTCAATCACTGGACAATATTTCTCCCCAAGAAGCATACGAGTACGCGAGGAAACTCAAAATTTGGATGCAAAGTCGAGCGCAATTCACAGAACAAGACCTTCAAAGTATCGAAAAGTGTAAATCTGTGGCTGCTGCAGAGCAATAATTTTCGCCATGTATCGAAAAAAAAGTTAACGCTTTCCAAGTTTTGTGATTTGGTGTGAGGATATTTTGAATGACAGAATAAAAAATGATTGTAATTTTCTACTTAAATCATATTCATATACTCTTGATATGTGAAGACCAGGCCTGTGCAACTCCCTATTCATTCAGCAGGAACGACAGTTCACATCGAAAATCACGCGCCCTGTGAGCGCCACCGATGCATCCAAAAAATCGCGCTCTCAAAGAGGTCACCGCCTACTCCGCCACCACCTTAGGAAGTTTTTTATAAATTTCCATTGATTTCCTTTACTCTTCATTAACTTTCATAGATTTCCAACAATTTCCATTAATCCCCATCTAGTACTTTCATCGATTCCCATCAGTCATCGTCAATTCCCATCAATCATCATTAATTCCTATTGATTACCATCAATTTCCATAGATTTCTGTCTATTTCTATCGATTTTCATCCATTCCCATCAATTTTCATAGATTCCCATCGATTTCCATTATTTGCAACTAATTTCCATCAACTCTCATCGATAACCCCAAATTTTTATTGATTATTCCCATCAATTTCCATCGATTTCTATCAATTCCTACTGATTCCCATAAATCCTTAACTATTCCCATTGTTGACCATGAATTCCTATCAATTTACATGAACTCTCATTGATTCTTATTGATCCCCATCAATTCCCATATATTTCCATCGATTACCATCTATTCCCATAGATTTCTGTCGATTTTTATCGATTTCCATTTATCAGTTCCCATTGATACCCACAGATTTTCATCTATTTCCGTCAATTCCTACGGATTCATATGAATCCTTACCTAATTCCAATAAAAACAAGTAATTGTTACTTGTGAACTCTTCTGAATATATTTACAAACGTTCTCCTGAATTCTCAAAAGTGGTGACATGATATTCTTAGATTTTTTCCAACGCCGTGGAGAAAATGCGATTTTTTCCACGGCTCAAAACGTCAAAAATCGTATTTTCTCCACGTTGTTGAAAAAAATATAGTCCTCAACTTGTGTAGAAGGGCTTTTTTTACGAATGTGAGGTTTGCAAGACGAGCCGAAAGCGAGTTTTGCAAACCTTCATAATAAATTATTGAATTAGAAAGTTCGGAAACTTGAGATCGAAATCGTGGTATCCAATAAATGTTCTGCTACAAAGTCATGATTATTTGAAAATTTACTAAATTGAAGTTTCAATACATTCAATTCCGAAAATTCTTGTGGGAGACATGACGAAATTCGGACGGATTTCGTCCGTCGCTAAAGAAATGATAAATGTAACTATGCAAATTTCAAAACTCCTGTTTTAAATCTATCGATAAAATTCTTCAATATCGAAATTTCCGAATTCTAGGGATGGATTTTGAATTGTCAACATATTTTATAGATTCCTGAATTTGTTACTTGAAATGAATGAACTCGAAAAGGAGGAGAATCAAAAAATGTTTAAAGTATTAGTTTTTACTTACGAATTGTATTTCACATCTCATTGAAAATTAATTCAGCCGAATTTTGTTTCAATCACACTGTGTTCATTGAGAGTTCCCGCATTGGAAACAAACATCGAACAACTTACGTATAACGCGCCATAAGTAACGGATGAACTGGTTCTGGAAACGTGCGTTTTTTCGGAACACCTTTCCAGACATGGATTTATTCGCACCCGAGAATTTTCAGAGGAAAATTTTCTCGATTTCGAGGTTTTCAGGGTTTCGATTTTGTATTGAGCTCTATTGAATTCGATTGTCAGACTATGACTTTTTCTCGAATTGCGGGATTTTGTTGAGTGATTGCGACCCAAAATGATGAAAGTGCGGTCGATGACGTCCTGGGAGGTCAGGTATTACGCGAAATGGGGAGAATTGGTAACAGTTGGAAGGGTAATGACCAGAAAAGAGAAAAAAAAGGGGGGGGGGTGGAGGGATGGAATTTTTGTGTTTATAGATACATTTTCAGTGGTCAAATTTTTGGAAAATTTGATTTTACAATAACTCGAGCATAGAGATTCGGAACTAAATGAGCGTCATTTCAGTAAGGATCATTTTGTCATGGAAATGGATAAGAAACAGAGCTTTATTAAAATAGCACCTACGAAGTTTTGGATTTTTGTTATTTAATTTCCAGGCATTCTCGAGAATTTGTGAAATGTGCTAAATATATGAACGATCGGAATTTGCGTCATTTTTGAAAATTTTCATACGTTCTTAAAAACTTTACGAATGTTTCATTCTTTTCTGGAATTGTGGAAAATACTTTTGCAATATTCGGAAACATATAAATGTCTGCCTGTATTTTTTCAGAAAGTAAAAAATTTCACTTCACGATGTCTTAAATACAACATTAAGTTTTGTGAAATTCTGTCGATTTTTCAGAATATTTTACGACCTTTTTTTTTGCAAACAAATTTTCAGATATTTGTTTGCAATTTTGAAACATTTATAGTGTTTCGGAACATTTCTCCAAATTTACGAAGTTTTCAAAAAATAGAACTTCAAAAATTTCACAATACCCAAGCTGTACAATTTCATAGTCGGAAAATTTCAGATTACGATATTTGGATTTGTCAATTGTTAACAAGATTTTAATTTATAATCGCATGGCCCTAGCTCGAAAGTTTTCGTAATGAATAACTTACTCCGAATTTCACGTAGTATATAAAAATACTCCGCAGAAAAACGTGCCATTGACGCTCAATGGAAAATTAATGTAAACCCGATGAAAACTCAATCATAATTTTCAACGGAAATTCGATGGAACGTTTTCCATTCGATCGAATGGAAATTCAATGTTAAACGAATGGAAAAAAAATCCAGTGACCAAAACGCCAATGGAAATTAAAAAGAAACCCTATGGTAATTTTAAATGAAAATTTAATGTAACATTTTTCTATAGGGACGTACAAAAACTTCTACGTAATTTGAAAAAAACCAAAGGAAAAATGCNNNNGTTTTTGGTCTAGTCAGTTTTGTGTATAACGGATAAAACCGACATCAAGGGTGTCAAAAAATGTTTTCTTTGGCGTCACGATTCTAGCATAATGTGCTGTCTCAATGAACCCAATTTCTCGATTTATTGTTTGGTTTGTTGCTGAATCAGGTCACTGATATTCGCAACATTTCGAAATTGTTCCAAAAATAGGAGTTTTCTGACTTCCGAGTAACCGAAACTCGAAATCTCAAAGTTTTCGAAACCATGCGAAAATAGTGTTGAAACACCCTCGATATTTTTCTTCGGAAACAAGAAGAAACAAAAATTTGCAAAACTAGAATTTTTGTAACTTGATTTTTCTTTCACAATTTTTAGATTGAGAGAATTTCCGGACTTCAGAAATTTAGTGTATTTTGTGAAACTTCTCAAAATTGACGGTTTTTGAAATTTTAAGGACGTTTTCTTTTTCCTAGAATTTCTAGAGAATTCAATTTTCGCCATTTTGGAACATATATAAACGCACTGGATTTTATTTTACTTTCTTGTCCGCATTTTTTGTCTGAATTTTTTATCGTAAATCTATTTAACTTCTTCGTCCATTTCCAGCAAGTAAATCAATAAAAATCCAAATTTCAATGATAAATAATATCCAAATCTGATCAAAAATAAACCACTAAACTTCAACTTCATCCGAAAGAACAAATACATTTTCCACTCCAGAGAAGGTGACATAATTAAAACTACTACGTGATGTTTACATAAACCTTGATACTATTAAAAAAAGCTGATAAGGAATCGATATCATTTCGCGAAACCCAATTTACACGCGCCAGTTGCACTAGCGTTTCAAGATTCGCGATAAAAATACCCGCGATATTAGACGCCACTTTCTACGTCGGAGCTCGTATCAATTTCGACACTTTATCCCTCAAAAAGCATGATCACGCCAGATTTCATAAACATGCGACTTGCGACTTCATTCACAAACATTTTGATGATCCGCGAAAATTAGTAGAAATGAGAAGTTCAGTTATTCAATTACTTGAATAATTTGCAATTTTCAGATCATTTTGAATATTTCGAAATTTCCGTTTTTGAAAGAATTCACGAATTTGAGAAATTTCGGATGAATTGCAAACTATCCGAATTTGGAAAAAAATTAAAGGTTTTTTTCTAATTTTGGAGACATCCCTCAATTTTTTCAGTTCCGTTGTAAAATTAAACGTTTTAAAAATTCGGAGATTTTTCAGGAAATTTGGGAATTTTTAAATTTCTAACAATAGCAAACATTGACAAACTTTAGAAAATTCCCGTATTTTTGCGAAGATTTCCAAATCTCCACAATCCTGCAAAAATTGCTAATTTTCTCAAGTTGAAAAAAACTTCGAATTTGCCTGAGCATTTTAAGATTCCAAATTATTGAGAAAGTTTCTTTCGAAACTTTTAATTTCAAAAAACCACAAATTTCGATAGTTTTGGATTTCATAAAAGATTTAAAAGTTTTTAACATCTGCGAAAATAGGAAATTTGTATTCTCGCATTCCGAAAAAATTCCAAATATCCTTAATTCTCATGTTACGTAAATATGCAAATTTGTTGATATTAGCAAAAT
>JAPYZK010005418.1:0-11101 GCA_030522785.1 Platygaster equestris
AAGAATCATTATCAACCCAACGAAAATTTATCCATTGATATGAAATGTTGACTCGATAACCAACGAATTTTCCGAAAAAGAATTCTCCCTTCACTAATGATGAAAATGTGTGAAAATTGGGAAATTTGTTTTCTGAATAATGGAAAATTTATATTATCGTAACATAACATTATAAATTACAACGCACGACCTTTATTTTTTCTTTTGCGAACAATAAATCCCGTTATGACAACACGCCTCAAGAACAACGATGAAAAAATCTGACCGTTCGATAAAAATCGGGAAGTAATTAGCCTCGATTGTGGAGTCGAGCCTTGACACTATAAAGCACGTGTCAGTCGCTCAGTTATGGTTGTTGCGCTAATTATCCCAAGAGCGCTCAATTAACGTACGCTGCTCGAAGAATCATCGGGCTTGAAAACGCGTGCATCTAAAACTCATAAATAAACAAACAAACACTCTCTTCCATATCATTGAATTGGGGCAATTATTGTTTCTTCTCAATTTTTTTCTTTTTTTCTCTTACCAAAGTCCAGTCATTTTCGTGATTCATGCATTTTCATTTTCAATTCCCATGGAATCCGAATGAAAAATTTTATTCCGGAAAACATTGACAAAAAGTTGAAAATTTCGTAAAATCGATTAACTAACTTAAATAAATAAAAAATGACTGAAAAACTTTACAAAAACACTTTCTCAGCTAACTTCAGTCCGAAAATGTCTGAACCAGTCAAAACATGAATACTTGTAAACACTTGAAGCATCCAAAAAACAATTCCAAATACGCAAAACAAGTCGAAAACATCGGAAAATATTTCAAAAAACGTTTGGAACATTTCCAAATGGTTGAAAGCGCAGGAAAAACGTCGGAAAATCCAAAAATTGGGGAAAATTGGACGGTGTTGGAAATCGCCAGCAGCAGTGGCCATAAATGGCGCGGGCGTTGGTCCGTGGGGTCTTGCCCGTACGTCAGGCACCACGAGGCTTTTCCAAAAATAGGAACGCGTCGAGGACGCTGCGCGGCGTCGCGACGCCCCGACAAGGCAATTTTCCCCCTCGGCTATATCGAACGCCCGTTTTTCCTTTGTGGCGGAAAGCGAGCCTTTTTGCCTTCCTGTCGCATCCTCATAAGCGGGATATTTTTAGCTTGGCATTGACACCACGTTTTTTGAGATAAGCCGAGTCATGAATTTTGGGATTTTTCGACCCCCATTTTCCCTTATCACGATTAGTCACGTTAGTGGGTTCAGATTGTCATAGAATGGATGAAATTTTCGGAAATTAAGGGGATTCTCACCAATTTGAGTGAGTGATTGTAATACACTTGAATTTCGTAATTGGTTGCGCGTTGAGTCTAATAATTAGAGGAATTAAAAAAATTGTAGAACAGTACTGAAACTTGAATTTTTAGATTTTTGTATCACTTATAATAAATTAAGCCAGACTTGTTGCACACGTGGAAAATTTTTAAATGTTAGGGAAAATCGTGAAATGCCCTGGAATTGTGAAGGAATTTTGTTTTGAGTCGGGAAAAATATTCGAATTTTTGTTGAACAAATATAAATTCACGAGTGTAGAAGCTTGAAAGTTCTGGAATTGTTGAAGTTTTGGGATTTTCAAGTTTGGACGAATTTGCATGAATGTTGAAGTTTTTAAGAATTTTGAAATATTTAAGAGTTGTGCAATTTCGGAATTTTGAAGTACTGAAGTTTGGGAATTTTTGATTCTATACTTTTGAAGAATTATGAAGTTCTGATGTTTTGGAAGTTTAGGAAATTTATGAATTTTTTAAAGCTTCTGAATTTTTGATGATTTCGAAGAATTTTATAGTTTCAAAGAATTTCGAAGCTCAAAAGTATTTTAGCATTTGGAATTTTTTAAGTTTTGTGAATTCTAGAAGTGTTGAAGTTTTAGAGAGTTTCGTAGTTTTTAAGCCTAGAAGTATGTAAATATTCGTAATTTTGGAGCTTTGGAAATTCAGAAGTTCTGAAGTTTTCGACGTTTCAAACTTTTTAAAAAACTTCTCGTTTCAACAGACTCCCTAATAATTACTGAATTTCCTAACATTTTTGAATTTTTGAAGTTTTGATGAATTCGAATGAATGTTGAAATTTAAAAGAACAGAACATTTTGAAGTTTCGAGGTTGTGAAGTTTTGTGATTTTCGAAGGGTTGCAAATTCCGACAGTTCTGAAGTTTCTAAGAATTTCGAAGGTTCAAATCTGGAAAATTGAAAAATTGTTGACATTTTGGTGTTTCGAAATTTATAAAATTTTGGAAGCTTAGGAGTTCCGGAATTTGTGAAGTTACGTAGTTTGAAAAAATTATGTTCCATTAAAAATATATATTCTTTCGAAGCAATCTTGTTGTTAATAAATAATAAATAACTGAAACACCTGTAAAACGTCAATAAGTTGACCTGTAAAAATGACATCAATATCCTGAAAAGCCTTGCATACATTATAGAGTAATAATTCGTTGTCCGCAAGATCAGAAGGTTAACAACAGAATCTCAAGTCTCTCAATAAAAAAAAACCTTCTCCAAATTCAAATTTCCCAAATTCGTGACTTCCTCGTTCGTTAATTATGCATCTAGCAGCACGTTCGCTATTAGATTTTTTCAAGATCGAAAGATGCAAATGTCTCCGGCGCTGTTTCCTCATCAAGCCCGGATAATTTGCGCCGTTTGACGGCAATTCAAGAATTTTTTTTTTCTTTTATTCGCCGGAGCCGCAACGAATGAGCCCGAGAGAACAATGCCTTTACAATTAAGTCCAAAGAGGTCGTGCGAAATTCTAGCGTTTGCGACGGCGCAAAGTTTAACTCCTCGTGGCATACATAGATCGGCCGTTGTTCGCAAATATGGAAAGACAAGCGCGCGATACGTATACATAATTTACAAGATCTCGGAAAGATCATCGCCTGGGTCAGTTCGAACACGAATCAAGCGGGATCGTGAATATCTCGAACGCGGCTCGAAGATATTTGTTTTTTCGCACATCACGAGTGGCGTTTCTTGCGAAACGGGAAAAAAGGGTAGTGACTGGTGGAGTAGATTGGAGTGTGAATTGGATAGATTAGATGAAAATTGATGATTAATTACGATGAAATTGAATTAATATAATTAAATTTCAGCAGAGGGAGGAGATCGTTAGATACTGATATAATGATATTTATGAGGTTGATGAGAACTCGGAAAACTGCTTACGAATTAGTTTAGGGAAATTTTGTTGGAAATGAAATGAACATTTTCGATATTTAGCATTTTGGTATGAATTTCTGGGTTTCATAATTAATATAATTCTGGAGAAAAAAATGGTAAAATTAATTTGATCGTCAAACAGAAAGGTTTAGTATCATCAAAATTATCGTGAAATTTTCCAGCAATTTTCAACTTCGGCAAAAAAATGAAAAATTGCACCAGATTTATTTGAATTCTATACATTTGGAGAAAAATCAAGTCAAATGTAATTCTTTCGAGAATATGAAATCAAATATTCAAAATACGAAGAATTTCAGAATTGTTCAGAAATTTCATGTTTCGTTGCGTGAAAAAAAGGTTTTTAGATTAATGGGAAAATTAAAATTGATCGAAAAATTATATTATTATATATTTGAACTAATTGAATTTCAGTAGATGGGGGTAAGGGGGGGGGGGGTGTTAGATACTGATATAACGATATTTATGAGGTTGATGAGAACTCGGAAAACGGCTTACGAAATAGTTCAGGGAAATTTTTGTAGGAACGAAATAGACATTCTAGAAATTATTCATTTTCGAATGAATTTCTGGATTGTATAATGAATATGTTTCTGGAGAAAAAAATGGTAAAATTAATTTGATCGTCAAACAGAGAAGTTTAGTATCATAAAAATTATTCTGGAATTCCCCAGCAAAAATAAAAAATTGCACGAAATTTACTTATAAAATTCCAAAAATTGGAAGAGAAATCGAGTCGAATGTGATTTTTTTGAAGAGAAAATCAAATCAAAAATTCAAAATGCGAATAGCCTCAGAATTGTTCAGAAATTTCATGTTCCGTTGCGTGAAAGAAAGATTTTTAGATTGATGGAAAAATTAAAATTGATTGAAAAATTATATCATTATATGATTGAAATAATTGAATTTTAGCAGAGGGAGGGGAGTATTAGATACAGATGTAATATTTATGAGTTTGATCAGAACTTGGAAAGCTGCTTACGAAATAGTTTGGGGAAACTTTTTTGGAAACGAAATGGACATTTTAGAAATTTTGCATTCTCAAATGAATTTCTGTATTTTATAATGAATATAATTCTGGGGGAAAAAAAAGTAAAATTAATTTGATCGTTGAACAGAAAAGTTCAGTATCATCAAAACTATCGTGACATTCCCCAACAATTTTTAAGTTTAACGAAAAGAAAAAAAATGGCACCTAATGTACCTATATTCCAAAAATTTGAATAAAAATCGAATCAAAAGAGAATATCAAACCGAAAATTCAAAATGCGAATAACCTCAGGATTGTTCAGAAATTTCATGTTTCGGTGCGTGAAAGAAAGGTTTTAAAATTGATGGAAAAATTACCGCGACGTTCTCATACGCGCGATCGCGAACTGAAAGAGATTGATGTTTCAATGTCCGGTTTCAATTTTTTGCCGTGAATCGATTTCCTCGGGGCAGGATCGTTTCTCGGGACGGGCACGTCGCGGTGATGAGCGGTTCTCGCTCAACTCTATCGGGAAGCCGGAAATCGCTTGTATGGCCGTGTTCCACTTGGCCTGTACGAAGATCATCGAAATAATTGCGGGAACGCCATCGACAATTACTTACTCATCTTAGAAATGCAGCCTACTTTTACAATTTTTGCTGTTGAAGTTCAAGTTCAACTTTAAAATGTTAAAAACATGATGGCTACGAATTATTAGGGAATTCCTAAAATCATAAAGAAATCATTGGAAAAAAATCGTTTAATCCTGCAAATGCGAAATTTACAACATATTCAAATCCAATCAAACACGACAAATTACCTCAAGAATTCAACATCTTCGGATGAAAAATCACTCACGTGTCGAAGATTCTCACACGTTGCGAAAATGAATGTAAATACGCGGATCATAAATTCAGGTATCAAAGTGCCACAAAATTGAAATGGGATTCTCCGATAAGTTCACGTGTTTCGAAATTTTCCATTAACTCGGCACGCATCGAAGCGCGTATTTCAAAACGAATTGTATTCCCATATGCCACGTAACACAAGATTATTCATCGGCATTTAATTCCAATTGATCGATAAGTATCCAACTTTTCCGACGATAATTGGCATGAAAATGAACTTCGTCCTTGTCGCGCTTTTCGCAGTCCCCATCGTGAAAGTACATGGGCTATTCGGTACATAAAGAGTCCGTCATGAACCTTTCCTAACTAGGCGAGCGAAATTTAATCCGGACATTTGTGTACCAATCGCAGTTGAATTAATGTCTGAGAGTTATTACTACAATCGTTGCGGCTTGATACTGTTACGGAATATTTGTGAAATCAAGGCACTTTTGTTTGGGGTTCGCTATATGTTGGGGGTTTTACTTTGATTACACAGATTTTCAAGGATGTTTGCAAAGAAATTGAAAAAATTTGAGTTGTTGTCAAGTTTGTTAACGAAATATATAAAATTGTCGTAAAATACAAATTCGATGTATTCCGAAATATATATTTTTAATATTTTGCCAAAATTTTGTATTATCTTTAAAAATGCAAACAGTGGTTTTACAGATCGTAGAATCGCAAAATTTTATATTCAATTAAAATCAAAATCGATTGGATCGAAAAATGTTGATCGGGCATCTGGGTGAAAATATTTTTCATTGAAATTTCTCTTCCATTCAGAACGTGAATAATATTTTCCTCATTCGATAAAAGTAGAAATAAAACCTATTGAGGAATAAAAAATCGAGTGTATAAAATATGACGGCAAATAAATTCGGAAAATCTAACAAAGATAGATAGATAGGGTATCGTTGACCTCGCTTGAAAACCAGGTTACAATCGATTGTACTGGTTACGCCATAAAGAAAGCGAGCGATCCTTACGGTTTTTATAAAACCCGTTCCCTGGCGTGTCCGGGCGAAAAATGATAAAGCCTTAAAAGTGAAACGGCATTATTCGGGGCGACTTCGGCGCGCTGGCGCGCGGAAGGAGCTAATGAAGCAATGATTGCACGAGTAATTTTAATTACGCGCCGCGGAAATTCCATGGTTGGCATGTGGCGCTGGCCCCGGCCAAGGTCCGGGGCTTCGAGCCAAAGATCTCGGTGTTTGAGAAGAGGATACAATATTATGATCATTATACGTGTTATAATGTGAAAATCATGTATAATCATGTATGTATGTGGATCTGGAACTTATATTGTCATGAATTTGATACAATCTGAAAGGGAATACTCGTAGCCTAATTGTGTGTCAGAAAAAATAGTCTAAAACTATATATCAGGATGTTAGAGATCGTAGAATGGATTGAGGATAGTTTTTTATTCTGAAATTGATTTTTTATGATTGAAGGAGGGTGGATATGTGTTTTCCAGTTGAATGTAAACCTCGGAAACCGGTAGTCATTATCTTAAAGAAAATATTGGAAATGTTCAAAAAAGTTGAAATTTTGGAAAATTCGAATAATTGTGAAAATTTTTATCCATTTGACAAATTTCAGTATTTTGAATAATTGGAAAATTTTGGCAATTTTAGAAAAACATTTGAAAAATAGAAAAAATTTGTTACAAGGTTCAAAAAATGGGAAAATTTTGGAACAGTGAAAAAACTGAGTAGAATTTGAATATCTCGAAAAATTCACAAATGATGAAAAATTTTGAAATATTCGGAAATAATGAATAATTGATGGGATTTTGAAAACTTTGAGTGATTCAAAAAAATCTCGAAGATTTGAATAATTTGAAGTTTGCAAATAATTTTTGAATTTTTGAAAGTTTGAACATTTTGGAAAAATTGGATTAATTTGAACAATTTTGAAATGTTGAAAAAATTATGTAATGTTGAAGAATTTGATAAATTTTAAATATCTCGACAGTTTCGAAAGTGATGAAAAAATTTGAAATATTTAAAAACTATAAGTAATTCAGTAATTTTCGAAAAATTTGAATGATTTGAAAAATTCTCAAAGATTTCAATAATTTGTGAATTGAAAATAATTTACAAATTTTTTAAAGTTTTTAGATTTCTGAAAAATTGGAAAATTCCAAACAATTCTAAAATACTTGAAAAATAATGAAACTTATAAAAATTCGAAAATTTCAATAAAATTGCAGTATCTTGGCATTTTTTAAAATGATAAAAAATTTTGAAATATTCGAAAATTGTGTATAATTCATAAATTTCCAAAAAGTTCAAATTATCCGAAAAATTTTTGAAGCGATGCCCGATTTCTTACAAGAATTTTACCATCCCAATTTTTTACGATAGAAATTTTGAAAAATTCAAAAATCTGTAAATGTGGTCTAAAAAATGAAAACATGGTCTCAAAAAGGATCCCATCACATTCTTTAATCCCAAAAGACTCTTAAGTACATCTCTTCTTCAAACATCATCGTAAAACTCGAAAATACAATCATTCCCCATCCCAAAATCTACTTTTCACGATATTCGCGTACATTACATCCTCATAAATGATAATTTTTCGTTCGTTCAGTACATGATCGTATTTACAATGTACGTACGACTTCCATACATGAAAACGTACGGTAATATACGATACTTTTCAACCCTAGAGGACGCCGTTTTAGGGCAAATTGCTCAGCATCTTGCTTTCGCACGGGCAAGTTCCTTTTAAATAATTCATGCTTATTCACCGCGGGACTCGTTGCAGCAGGTGCTCTAGCTCGGTACTCGCAATTCTCCCGTGTATAACTACTCGTTCGCGGCGTACCTTTCTTTCGCCATGTCTGCGAACTCGTGTCCTTTTTCTTCTCCCGCTGCCCCTGCATCGTAAATATGATACTTCGCCGAGCCGATGCCGCGCTTAATAAGCTTGGACCGGGAGAAAAATGCCCTAGTCGAAAGTGCTTTAATTCGGAGGAGATGGAGATTTTTCAGCTTAATTAATGGCGAGCGTTACGTTGAGTGCCGGGAATAAATTTTCGATCTAATTACCATATAAGTGCATGGGTTATGGTTTTTTTCGTAGTAGTTGAAATTATGGAGAAAGATATGGGGGAATTATTCTTGGGGATTTCAGGTTCTCTATTCTAAGCCTTTCGGAGGAATATCTACGAATTGAAAACTTGGAAGTTTTCGGAATTGTTAAATTTTTATTTTCAGGCTTTTGAAACTTGCATTCGATTTTTACATTTTGGATTTGGCGAATTCAAAGTATGAATTATTCACAGAACTGGGAATTTTAGCAACTAAAAGAGAGAAAAAAAAATATTTTGAACCGTTTTTTCCACCGGGGACCAAGTTTCTTTGTGCACAAAGAAACCTCAATTATCCTGCGTGGCCTCGCTTTTTTTCTGGAAAAACGTGTTTTTTCTTGAAGAAAAATGATGATGCGAATTTCGCCGTGGCGTGCAAACGATAATTTGCACTTGTCGAGACGAGCGTATGCCCTCGAGTGAAGTTGGGAGCCGGAGTAATATCGATCGTAAAATGGGCAACGCGAATCGGGTTTGCTTCGGCCGATCCTGTCCGTTATCGGATCGTTTGCGTTGGGGCGTTTATTATACACGCGTGTGACTCGACGGAAATTCGCGTGGAATTTCCGGGGCTTGGTTATCAAAAAAAAAACGTTGAAAATCTCGCAGAAGTATCTGCAGCGTATCAGATGGAATCATGAGAAACGAGATTTGACAGGAATCCTTGAAAATCTTATTGTAAAAATTGAAATTTCTTTTTAAAATATCTAGTTCGATTCGGAAAATTTAAGCATTTTTGTATTGACTGGAAGTCTTTGGAAACGAAAAAATTGAAAAATGGAAACAGAATATCCGATTAAAAATAGTATCCAATAATTTCGAAATTGAAAATATTCATAGTTGACGAATTGATACGTACTTGAAAAATTTTATCATTCAAAGGACAGAGAAAATTCCTGAAATGTTTTAGGTTGGACAACTATAAATTTTGAATTTGAAAATTGGCAACTTCCGAAAAATTCAGTTTATAAAGTCTTAAATTCGTAAATTCTTTCGAAAATCGAAAATTGATTTATTAATGACAAAAATCATCCCGTAAAAACCTACGCGTATCTTATAATTCACAAACATTTCGTGAGTCTTTGAAAAAAAAAAAAAAAAAAAAAAAAAAAAAAACAAAACATAAAAACTGAAAATCCAATTAAAAAATGTATCCAATAATTGAGAAACTCGAAATATTCATAGTTTACGAATTTAAACTCGAAAAATTTCATCATCCAAAAGACAGAGAAGATCCTGAAATTTTCCAGATTGGTCAACTATAAATTTTGAATTTGAAAATTTACAACTTTTGACAAATTCAGTTTGTAAAGTCTCAAATTCGTGAATTCTTTCGAAAATCGAAAATTGATTTATAAATGACGAAAATCATCCTGTAAAAACCTACACGTATCTCATAATCCACGAAAATTCAGTGAGTCCTTTAAAACAAAAAAACTGAAAAAATGAAACTGGAAATTCGATCGAAAAATGTGTCCAATAATTGAAGAAAAAAAAAAACTTAAAATATTCATAGTTTACAAACTGACACTCGAAAATTTTCATTATTCAAAAGACATAGAAAATAACAACTCCTGAAATTTTCCAGATTGGTCAACTATAAATTTTGAACTCAAAAATTGACAACTTTCGAAAAATTCAGTTTGTAAAGCCCCAAATTCGTCAGTTCTTTCAAAAATCGAAAATTGATTTACCGATGACCAAAATCATTCTGTACAAACCTACATGTATCTCACATTTCACAAAAATTCACCACCTCAATTTCTACTTAAAAAAACCAGACAACTTTCAACATTTCCAATTTTCCTTCATCTCAATGATTTCAAGCGTGACGTTCAAACTCAATAAACATCACTCGCGATGTTTTAATTATTCAACGAAAGCGATAATAATCGAAAAGAGTTCCGTGTTCTCTGTCACAATTAATTTCGCCAAACGTTTTATGGATCGTTCCATAAAAAAGCGCCGAGTGACTAGTCACTCATTGAGCAATGGTTATAAATATTGCCGAGCGTGGAACACCTGTTGTGTTGCCAGGCCTCGATTTAATTACGTAAAGTGCAGTAATATCGCCGAAGAGTTGACGTTGCGCGAAACAATGTCGAGCGGCGTTCTAATGGCGAATTTCAAATGCCGGCATTAGAGCGTTATCGGATCTTTTCCTTTCACCAATGCAATCATCGGTGCCCAAGGATCGCGTCTTTATTTATTGCTCTTAATATGCACGTTTGAGCGAGCTTTTTGCCTCTGCGTTACGAAAACCGTGATCGATGGCTTTTGTTTGTGTAGGACAAACGGGCTGAGAGTTGACTTCTTGATTTTATTTTGATGCTGGAAAATGGTCATGGATTGATTTATGGGTTTATAGGCGGTATTTTTGTTTTTTAGACCGCATGTATATATTTTGAGAGTAAATTTTGAATTTTGGGATTTTTTGAACTTTCTATCGTAAAATGTGAAATAGTAAAATTCTTGTGCAAAATCGGGCGTTGCTTCAAAAATTTGTCGGGTAATTCGAATTTTTCGAAAATTTGTGAACTATTCACAATTTTCGGATATTTCAAAATTTGTCATCATTTATAAAATTGTCAAGATATTCAAATTGTATAAAATTTTCGAATTTTTCAACATTTCGTCATTTTTTGACATTTTCGAATTGTTTTGAATTTTTCAATTTTTCAAAAGTCTATGAACGTTCAAAAACTTACAAGTTATTTGAAATTTATGAATTATTCAAATTTTCGAGAGTTTTTTTAATCATTTGAATTTTTCGAAAATTTATGAGTTAATTATAATTTTTAAATATGTAGAATTTTTTCATTATTTTCAAAATCGTTAAGGTATTTAAATTTATTTATATCATTTATTTAATATTTTGAAATTGTTCAAATTTTTCCAATTTTTCAAAAATTTTCAAACTTTCGA
>JAPYZK010005420.1:0-12640 GCA_030522785.1 Platygaster equestris
CCCCCCCCCCCCCCCCCCCCCCCCCCCCCCCCCCCCCACCCCCCCCCCCCCCCCCCCCCCCCCCCCCCCCCCCCCCCCCCCCCCCCCCCCCCCCCCCCGCCCCCCCCCCCCCACCCCCCCCCCCCCCCCCCCCCCCCCCTCCCAGAATCGTCTCTGGATCTGCCACTGGAAGTACAATTCCCGTATTTCTGGTGTATTTTCGAAGTCGAATACTTAATCAAATTCAAAAATTTTCCGAAAAAAATTCGGAATTTATCGAAAATTTGTTGAAATTCCTGTTTGAAAAAGTCCTTTCTATTTTTAACGTTTGCTTTTTCTGTCTTTACGTTGTAAGAAAGCTTCATGAGTTTTTTGAAATCTTCTGTGTGGTTAAATTTACGAATGGAAAAATTGTTGTGAAAACGAAAATAGTGGCAAAAAATTTCACCTGGCAGCCGAAGTTCTCCCACTGGCATCGGCGTCAGTGTTGTCATTCGAATGCCAATGAGTTTTTTCCACTAGCAGTTTTCCCGTTGTAAAATTGAACGCGGTCGTTCTTATTTCCAAGTTCAAATGCGCTCCGATGACTCGGAATTTCAGTCCTGAAAATCGCAATTTACCCAAATAACAACTTAATCAAACTATGAAAAAATTGACCGATATTTTCGTTAATAAAATTTTAAAAAGACCGAAAAAAATGATGAAAATATGAATTTCACAATCGACCAGCGAAATCATTTCACTTAAATCAATGGGAATCACTTTCGAAAAACATAATTTTTGTAGTTTTGATAGAGAAGGGAGTTGAAATTCTTTAATTTAGTCTGATCATTATTTGAATTCAATTTCGGTTCTCTTTGGAACCCTCTTAAGGATTTTTTTTTCTTTGGTGCACTCTTCAAGATTTTCGTTGTTGAATTTAATTGTTTTATAAAATTAAGAAAAAAATTTTTACCGATCAACAATTGAAGATCAGAAATTCTTTCTGATTATTGTACTTGAATCAGCGAGAGTCACTTTCGAAAAATATGATTTTTGTAGTTTTGATAAAGAAAGGAGTTGAAAATTTTCAATTCGGTCTGACCATTATTTAAATTTAATTTCGGTTCTCTTTGGAACCCTCTTCAGGATTTTTTTTCTTTGGAGCCCTCTTCAGGATTTTCGTTGTTAAATTTGATAGTTTTATAAAATTGAGAAATGAATTTTACCGGTCAACAATTGAAGATCAGAATTCGGTGCCAGATCGTCAAGATCAATCGCCCGTTTTTCCCAAATCATCGTATGATAATCGATGCCATTTTTCATTCTCTCGTCGTGAATCGTAAAATTTTCAATTGGTTTCCAACTCGAACTTTCTTCGTCAATCGCGCCTTTCGGCAAAAGCGTACTCTCTTGAATTTGTATATGAATTACGTGGTTTTCTTTGCGGAATCTAACTCCTGTAACGACCCTAAAAAATATAATATTTTGAAAGTGAATTAATATTGGCAAATGATATCAGTATTTATGCAAAAAAGGGGGGAGGGAGATAAAAAAATGGAATTTCGAAACTTGTAGATTTTTTTAAATTCTCAAGAATTTCTCAAAATTCTGTAAGTTTGAAAACTGAACTTCCAAATTCTTAATAACTTCGAAATTCAGAATCGCACAAGTTTAGAATTCTCTGAAATTTCGACATTCTGCAACTTTGATATTCTTCGAAATGTTTGGAAATCTTCCAAAACTTCTAAAAATGCGAAAAATATATATTTTTGTAACAAAGACTTGAGGCGTGGTTTTTCGGGTCGAGACGATGTATGAAGCCTCTCGACCCTCGGCTGCGCCTCGGGACAAGATTTGGCTTCATACATCGTCTCGACCCGAAAAACCACGCCTCGGGTCCGAGGTGGAAACATCGTTTTTTGCAAAACACGCACTGAATAGGGGCTTCCAGCCCGTGAAACAGCGCACTGAGGACGTCCATTCACGACATGGTGCACCACGAATTTATAAATGTAAAAACGTCGCGAGTCGACAATGCGCATGCGCGTTAGATAAAAGAATCCATATTGCCCTTGTTTTCAGCAGACTTAAGGAACAATTGTAGGACTTGGGGAACGATCATAGGTACAATACGAAATCGCCGGTCGTAAATGGACGTCCTCAATGCGCTATTTCAGGGGCTCGAAGCGTCTATTTAATGCGTGTATTGCAAAAAATTTTTGATGCACTAGTTGCGAAATGTACGATTCCTGATACTTTGACTTAATTTTAAAAAGTTATCATTTTTGATACTAATAATGATTCCTTAATTTGAGGATATTTGAAAATATTTACGAACTTATACAAATTGGAATGTATTTAAACGATTTCGAAAATTTCTTGAAATTTCCAGTTATTCGAATATTTTAGAAAATGATAGTACATTATGTAACGAGGAGTGGAAATATGCTATTCCACGATGCGGCAGTTTTGGTGGCCGAGGCGGAGACGAGGCGAAGCCGAGTCGAAGTTCGAGGCCGCAAAAACTGCCGCAGAGTGAAATAGCACGCGCTCCGAGTTGCATATAGTACTTTTTATGGAATTTGCCGATAATTGGCGCTTGTCGTGCCGAAAAAGCGGGGCTAAGATAGCTCTTTCCGGAATCGATGCACCGCTGCCTCGATACTCTTTCGCTACACCAAGTTCGCCATGCTGTTTTGTTTCACTCTGCTCTCGACTGTAGCGGAGCGAAATGGAATCCTTTTCACTCGGAAAAGAGCCATTTCCGCTCCGCTTTTGAGGTGCGAAAAGTGCCAGTTATCAGCAAATTTCAGATAACAGATTTTTCTGAAAATAATAATAATAATAATAAAAATTAAGGCATTAAACAACAATTACTGACTTGTTTTTCACGATATTCGAGATCACTTCGCGCAGGTTGAAATATCGATCAGAATTCGGTGTTTCATCGTCACAAGTGCAAAAGCAATAACTGCAATGCCAGAACAACCAGCGCCACCAGCTGTTGACTGTTCTTCTTGAGCAAGATTGTGTTTTTTTCCCAAGCACTCTGCCATCTTCGTATTCGATGAATTGGTACCTTTTGTGGCTTTCTCTTTCCTACACATTTGAACAAAATATTAATTCTAAGGGTTTTTGGAGGATTATGATATTGTAACATTTCGCAACTTCATCTCGAAGACAAACAATTATGATTAGAACATTTGTACACTTCGAAACTATGAAATTCAAAATATTTCCGATTTTGCTGTTTCTTCATTCAAAATATCAAACTATCAAAGACAAATTCGAAAATTTACAATATTAAACACGAAAGTGCAAAAATCGGAATTTCGAAAAATTGCACATTTTCGCTAAGAAACGGACAAAATTGTAAGCTTTGGATTTAAAATGTTAAAATAAGTTAAGTTAGATAATAATTTCAATTCCAAAATTCAAAGACATCAAATCTAATATTTTTGAAATCGAATTGAAAGATCCAGTAATGCAAAAACTCCAGTCCTGAATTTTCAGAAACCAACAATTCTAAAATCAGACATTTTGTTCTGTCTTGAAAATAATTTTTCCATATCTTTATATCATTTCGAACAAATGTTCCAATTTCGTTATATTATTATAGTCATTACTTTCATCTCTCGTAACTTTTGCTTCTCAATTTTCATTCATTATAATGAAATGGAAATAATAGTAAGTATCATTGTAGAAACGTGAATTTCCGAATTACAAAAACAATCTTTCAGTCTCTCATAAAATAGTTCACAATGAATGAAACAACTTTGAAGACGGAATTTTTCACATCATTAACGTCTTTTCCCACTAGAAAAATGCGCTCGTCGCGATATCGTTTTCTCATTGCAAAACTTCGATTTTGAACAAACAATTCCATGTGTCACGTTACGACACTCGCGCTCTTTTGCAATACGTATTCTCAGTCGTTGGAAGGGAAAAATTCCACTGGTAAATGCAAATATTAAGGAGGGGGGAGGTGAGGATTTTTACCGCTGGGCAAATCGTCATGTCGGATTTCACGAATTGGCAGTTTAGAATTTTGCCTTGGCAGCGTTTTTGTTGGGCGCAGTATTGATTCGCGTAACACCCGTGTACCCGGGTGTAACTGTAATACGCGCAAGTTTCCCGGCACGTGTCCCGAGCGTTTAAGTCCACTTCGTTCACGACGTAACCTTGGAAAACTTCTTTGAGTTCCGTGTAGGTTACATCTGGAAAAAAGGTGGTTGTTGTTTTGAGAAATGTTTTCCCACATTCAGAGGCGTATCTTAATTCTAGGTTATGGCAAGCAGGGTATGCGCTAATTTCAGTGGGGCTCAAAAAAACATCTGAACTGTTTGAATTTTTAAAATTTTCAGAAACTTTGACATTCTGAAACTTCGAAGTACTTGAAAACATCAGTATTCTTTCAAATTCGTCTGAACTGCACAAAAACGAAAAACTTGGAAAAATTCCAAACTCCAACACTTCAAAACATCAAAGTGATATAAAAAACTCTAGAGCTCATCCAAATTCGTGAAAGATTTAAAGTTTTCGAAACTTCCGAAACCTCAAAAACTGCGGAAGTTCGCAAATTTAAAGCTTCGGAATTCTTCCAAACTTTGGAATTTTTAAGCCTAAAGGCGAATTTATAGAGGTCCCGGCGCTGGCGTAAGCGTCGTAACTGGCTTGAACGGCGTAAGCACGGAGGGGACAGTCAGGTACAAAAAGGGGATAATCAGCGCGGCAGTATAATACGACAAACATAGAACAGCATCAATTGATGCATTTTGTGCCTGACTGTACTCTCCGAGCTTACGCCAGCGCCGGGGCAACTATAAATTCGCCGTAAAAGTTTCAAAATTCTTCGGAACTGCAAAACTTTAATATTCTTGCAATTTTGTCAAAACTCCAGAACCACAAAAAAAACGTCGAAAAATTGCGAACTCCATGGCACTTCAAAACATCTAAATTTAATAAATGATATTCGAAACTTGAAAATTCGTAAAAAATTTGAAATTTCCAAAACTTCTGAAACCTTGAAAACTGCAGAAGTTCGCAAATTTGAAGCTCCGGAATCCTTCCAAACTTCGGAATTTTCGGAATTTTCAAGCCTTAAAGTTTGAAAATTCTTCAAAGCTGCAAAACTTTCGGAATTTCCAAAACTTAGAAAAACTAAATACTTCAGAATTGTTCAAAAATTGAAAGTGATAAAAAATTGCTCAATAAAGAAAATTCAAAATACTGTAAAACTTCAGTATTCTTGCACATTCGTCAAAACTTCACAAACCTAAAATCTTCCTTAAAAATTCCAAACTCTAACACTTCAGAACATCGAAATGATATTAAAAAATCTTGACCTATCCATTAAATTCGTCCAAACTTCAAAGTTTTCGAAGCTTCCGAAATCTTAAAAACTGCAAAAGTTCGCAAATTTGAAACTTCGAAATTCTTCCAAACTTCTGACTTTTTTAAATTTTTAAGCTTTGAAGTTTCTAAATTCTTTTAAATTGCAAAACTTTCGGAATTTCCAAAACTTTGATAATTGAAATAATTGAAAACTTTCATACTTAAAAATTGTCCAAAAATTGAAAGTTGATAAAAAATTTCGGAATTACAAAACTTCGAAATACTGTAAAACATTAACATTTTTCCAAATTCGTCAAAACTCTACAAACCCGAAAACTTCAAAATTTTCGAAACTCAACCTTAAAAACTTCAAAATTTCGGAAATTTCGCATTCTTCGAACAAAACATTTTTTTGAAACTTCCAAATCCTTTAAAATTCTCTGAATTTCAAAATTCAAAATCCTTTAAAATTCCAAAACTTTCACAAATCACGCATAAGGGGGCGGTGGGGGTTGGGGGGGGGGGAGGAATTTAGTTCTCTTCCATGGGCACCATTGTTAGTAGATACGCCCCTGCTTTTTCGCTATTACACTGACTTAAGGACACATAGTATTATGCTCCGAGGGCTTTAAATCCGTCTTTTTATGCCGCATTTGTTTAGAAGAGTCGTACTTTAATTAGCTAAAAAATTTCCCAAATGACAATTAAAGCTGAATTTGACGATTATTTCGATAATTATTTATTTCTTCATTTATTCATTATTACTAAAATTTATGATTATTATCAAAACTCAAAACTTCTGCGAAACTTACGGAATTTCCAAAACATTAAAAATCGAAGTATTTAACGATTCGTACTTGAAAATTGTTAAAAATTGAAAGTATTAAAAAATTCCGAAATTACTCAACTTGAAAATACTTCAAAAATTTAATTTGCTTTATTATTTGCTTTACCTTCGACGTGGCGTTTTGGATCACAGCGCGAAATTTCCCTAGGGGCGTAAATCATGGCCAGTTTCACGTGTCTCAGCGTATCCGAGATTCTTTGCGCGTAATCCTGCCGCACATTTTGCATCTCGCGCGTGTAATTTTCTGCGGAAAAAGTCGCCGATTTTTTTTTTTTTTTTTACTTCTTTTACGTAAGATCGCGTGGAAAAGAAAAAAATAAACGTACGTTTACTGTGGATCCGGAGCAGTGTGTAAGAATACTGCATCATCAAGTAACCTTTCATTTCCGTCAAAGCGACGGCGTTGTAAAGATTGTACAAAAGCTGCTGAGGTGATTGTTTCGAGTCGCAGATCGCGTTCGAAACTTCCTGAAAGAAACAATAAAAGACTCGTGCAATTAAAGATTTAGATGATGATTTTTTCGGACGAGAGTGTTTCTTTGATGAATAGTTATTTGTTGAAGTTTTGGATGAATAACGATTTATTGCGGTGTTTTGAAATGAAAGGGAGTTCGGAAAAAATGGCGGTGACGATAAAGTTTTCGAAAACTTCGAAATACTTGAAGATTCTAATTTTCTTGAAAATTCGTCGAAACTTCACAAAGGCAACAAACTTCGAAAAATTTGAAACTCTAACTGTTAAAAATTGAAAATGATATAAAAAACTCTAAAACCATCCAAATTCGTCAAAAATTCAAAGTTTTCGACATTTACAAAACCTCAAAAACTGCAAAGGTTCGCAAATTTGAAGCTTCGAAATTCTTCCAAAGTTCGAAATTTTCGGAATTTTTGAGCCTCAAAGTTTCAAAATTCTTTAAAACTGCAAAACTTGGGGAATTTACAAAAGTTGGAAAATCGAAATACTTAAAAACTTTCATACTTGAGAATTGTCCGAAAATTAAAAGTTCATACGAAATTTCGGATTTAAAAAACTTTAAAATGCTGTAAAACTTCAATATTTTTGCAAATTTGTCAAAATTTCGAAAAATTCCAGACTCAGAACACTTTAAAACATTAAAAAAATATTCAGAGCTTTAAAACCCATCGAAATTCGCCGAAACTTTCAAGTTTTCGGAACCTCCGAAAATTTGAAAACTGCCAAGGTTAAAAAATGTGAAGCTTCAGAATTCTTCCAAATTTCGAAATTTGCGGAATTTTCAAGCCCCGTGGTTTCAGAATTCTTCAAAACTGCAAAACTTTTGGAATTTCCAAAACTTTGAAAATCGAAATAACTTAGGACTTTCATACTCAAAAATGGTTGAAAAATTAAAAGTAATAGAAAATTTCGGGATTACTAAAACTTCAAAATGCTGTAAAATTCCAATATCCTCGGAAATTTGTCAAAATTTCACAGATCCAGAAAACTTCAAAAAATTTCGAACTCTATTCGAAAAATTAAAATGATATTCAGAATTTTAGAACCCATCCAAATTTGTCAAAACTTGAAAGTTTTCAAAATTTACAAAAAGTGGAAAACTGTTGAAGTTCGCAAATTTGAAGTTTCAAAATTCTTCCAAACTTCGAAATTGTCGGAATTTTCAAGCTCCAAAGTTTCAGAATTCTTCAAAACTGCAAAAATGACTGAATTTGCAAAACTTTGAAAATCGAAATGTTTCAAAATTTTCGTAATAGTTGAAAAATTGAAAGTAATATAAAATTTCGGAATCAAAAAACTTTATGTTCAAAACATTCATTTTTGCTCTGTCGTGTTTTGTTTTTTTTTTCCTCCAGTTTCAAAATTTTTCAAAATTTTGCTAATTTTCGGAATTTGAAAATAATGCAAATTTTCAGAATTTCCAAAATTTCCAATATTATGAAATATTTTAAAAATATCAAAATATCAATAAATTCCAAAATCACTATAACTGTTGAAATTTACAAAATTTTTCATAGTATAGGAAAAATATGAATATTTTTTGTTAAAAAAATTACTATACCAAACAATTTCCTGAACATGACTTTCAGCATAAAAAATCTCCATGACGAATCCCAACAGGAAATTTGGAATAAATTAAAATGAAAACGCTGTAATAATTGGAGTATGAAACATTTCTTGATGAAATTATTTACGTAGTGTCATACCGCGTAATTTCGCGATGAGGTCATTTTTAATGACGCGGAAGATTTTTCTTGCGGCACGAATTCTTCGGATATGTTTCACATTAGAGCGACTTTTCTAACTTACTCCCAATTTTCGCACGAGCGCTTACTCCAATTACGAACAATGTCGGTCAAATCTGATTGCGCCAGCGAGTAGGAATTCTTTTTTCTTTTTTTGCAAGCATCGCTATTATAAAATCCACATTGTCAGGCATATTTTCTCTCTCGAAACAACAAGTGAATTCATGACTATAAAGTGTTCACAAGATATAATTGTACTCTCAAATGACGTTTTTTTTTAATGATGAAATGCATATTTGTCGTGTAAGATTGAGGCAGGTTTTACGGATAATTTTTGAGAGGTGAATATGAAGTGTATTCAAAAATTTTACGTCTTCGGAAATGCGTTAGGTATGTGAATAATAGAATTTTTGTACATTCGTAACTTTGTTATTAAAGAAATTTCACACATGTGAATATCTTTCAAAAGCAATAAAAATTACACGAAATTTGCAAAGAAAGCTTTTTTCAAAGTGTACTAAATCGAAAGGTATACGAATAACTTTGTTTCAATTTTAATATTTTCTGACCAGGTTTGTTCGATGTTATCGTAACTATAAAAAATGTTGATTTGCGAAGTTTCATGTCCATGTATTATATGGACACGGAACGTTATAAGTAAATAGCAAAAAACATTAAAAATCGAATTATTTCTAAATTAAAGACCCAAAAAGTTTTTTTGGCTATGAGTTTTCAATTCAAGAGAAATTGCACAATATCACAGAATGAAAATGGAGCTCAGCAATAAATTAATCAGGTACAGATTGGAATTTTTGGCTGAATGATGAATTCCGAAAAATAATTCACATACATATTAACTGGTTTTTTTTTTTTTTTTTTTTTTTTTTTTTTTTTTTTTTTTTTTTTTTTTTTTTTTTTTTTTTTTTTTTTTCTTTTTTTTTTAATATCGAAAATTCATTAGCAAGTCAAATTCGCAGAAGAAAGCGTTTGACAGGTCAATTTTTCGGCATATTATTATAGTTCGATATTCAAATGTGGCATTCTAAAAAATAATTTTTCAAATAGGAAATTCCAATCGTGCGTAAAACTGATGGATTATGTACGAAAATAGAATATGGGAATCATTAAATCCTATCGGGAATATTATTTTATAACGAAAAAAATAATAATAATGATAAATTAATTTGTGAATAATTAAAGATAATGGTCTATACGAAAAATACCTTCCCCCCCTCACAAAAAACAGCAGCTTACAATTTTTTGATGTATTATGTATTTTACGTAAAAATTTCATCATTACAGAAATGGTCAATTTTCAAAAGTCAACATATCTTACACTTAATTCTAATTTTCGAATTATAAATTTGCATGCCTAAAATGGTAACTTTTATTTAATTATAGTTTTTTTTTCCTTTTTTTATTCTACGAATATGAAACTTTCAAATTACAAAAATGTATGTTATAATTCCATAATTCAAAATTTTGAGTTTCGACTTCGGGAATTTTGAATGCTGTAATCAGGGGCGTATCTAGTAAAAATTGCGTCCATGGCAGAGAACTGAATCCCCCCCCCCCCCCTCCTTAGTGGTTTGTAAAATTTATAGATTTTTCATTAGTTTTAAAGTTTCGAGAATTTACAAGAATTCAGAAGTTTTAAAGAAATGTGGAGTTTGAAATGTGTGAAATTTCGGAGATGTTGGATTTTTTGGGTTTGTGAAGTTCATACAAATTAACAAAAATATTGAAGTTTTACAGTATTCAAAAATCAGTGTACGTTAGTGTATATGACTGAAAATTCAAATAATGATTACTTCGCAAAAGATACGGAAATCAGAACGTGCCCGTTCAAGTAAAAACATGTTGGATAAACAGCACTACTTTCCAAACACGGCACAAACTCCCGTTTTATTAAAAAATTTTTCAAGTATTTGAATTTGGAACGCTTCAAGCATTTCGTGCCTAAATTGACATGGAAGAGTTTCGCAAGTTGATTTAAGAAAAACTCGACTTATTTTGATATGAAACGTCACGTCTGAAGTGTTTTGAAACACGAAACATTAGAAGTGTTTGCGTATGAAATTTTTCAAAGGTTTCTCATTTTCGATAAGTTTTCTAAGAATGGACTCAGAAATAAATAAAAACGTGCCTTAAATGAAAAGTGCGCGTTTAAAAGACTGCAAATTCTTTTCCATTACAATATATTTTTTTTTTTCTAATTTTCGAAAAAGTGACAGTTTTTCCCACTGTTTCGCGTGTTACAAGTCACCGATTTTTTCACTCGTGTAGAAATAACTGTTTTTTGTTTCACTCGTGGAACAAAGAGTGAAAAAATAGAGAAGAAACATTCTTTGCTTTTGTGGGAAAAGAAGTGTCGTAAAAAAATGGGTCACTTTTTTACACACAGAACAGTGGGAAAAACTGCCATTTTGTCGCGAATCATTAAGTCCAAAAAATGATCTTACTGTCATTTGATTTAAGAGGGTAGGTAATTGTAGTGAAATTTCTACTCAAGCTTGAATTACAGGATTTTTAATTATTGAGTGCACTGCCCACTCCAATGAATTATTGCATAGTTATTTGAATTTAAATGAATATTACACTAATTCGAAGTGAAATTTCCACTCAATCTTGACCTTCGGGATTTTCACTTTTTTCAAGGTGAATCATTTACACCAAAAAAGATCTTACACTGCCTTTATTTTTTAGTCATATTTCACTAAATTTAAGTAAAATTTTCACTCAAGCTCTATTTCCTGCATTTTCACTCTCTTGACCGAATCATTCACTCCAAAAAATGATCTTATGGTGATTTGTTTTTAAAAAGACACTCATGTAGAGTGAATTTTCTACTCAAGCTTGAATTGCTGGATTTTTACTCTTTCTTAGTGCATTGTTCACTCTAATAAATTGTTTCATAGTCATTGCAATTAAAAGTGGTATTACACTCATTTGGAGTGAATTGTTCATACTTAATCTCACTTTCCAGCCTTTTAATTTCTTTCTTTTTTCAAATCAATCATTCACACCAAGAAAATGCCTGACAGTAATCTTATTCTAGAGTCATATTCCGCTCAATCTAAGAGACATTCCTACTTCAGCTTCACTTGCAGGATTTTCACTCTTTTTTGGTGCATTATTCACCTCAAGAACTTATAATGATTAAATTTCAAGGTGATATTTCTACCATTTGTAGCCAATTTCTACTAAAGCATATTTCCCAGGATATTCACTCCTGTTGAGTGCATCATTCACACCAAAAAACGATTTCACAACGATTCCATTTATCATCGTCAGTGAATAATCATTCAGAGTGAAATTTCCACTCAGTCTTCATTCACATCACTTTCACTCTCACCGAGTGAACCGTCCACTCCGGAAAACTCCTAAAACCCTATGACTTCGGCGCTCGCACTATTTTAACCCCCATTCTATAAATATACCTCATAGGCCGCGAAGAACAATCTCTGGTGCACGATGACGTTCGTGATCCTCTCGAGTTTCGCGGCAACGGAATCTTTGGGCCCCCTCAATATTTCCTTCGCCAAATCCACTGACTCCTGAAATTTTCCCGAACCCCCGTACTCCAGCTCTCTTTCCTTATCTCGGAATTTTCCGTAAAAACTCTCGACAATCTGCATCTCGTTGAGGGCCTTGTGCCAGAGCCTCGAATCCCCGAGGACCCGAAATTCGGTCTCGTTTACCGCGGATCCCCCGCGATCTATCGCGTCCGCCAAAGCCCCATAAGCGGCCACTACGTCCAAATAAGATTCCCCGTGAATGTCATCGATCTTCGAGATGACGAAATTCCGCAATTCGTCGATCGCGGAAATTCCGTGTTTGTCAGCTACAGCTGACACCACCAAAACCATCAACACCAGGAACCGGGATTCCATGGTTTTTTGAGTTTTTCGCGTTTTTCACTGGGTTTTCCGGCAAATTCAGACGCGACTCATTTCAGTCGCGAAGTAAGGTCGTTTTGGCCTTTTGTTTGGGAAGGAAATCGTGGGATTGCGCGCGCAACTGGAAAATGGGGAAAATGGGAAAATAAGGAGTGTTTTCACATTTTCTTTGGTGCACAGGTCGTGGCTGACTGACGCAAACGCGAGAGACGAAAGACCCCGGGGGGAAACGATTCGGTCTTTGTCTGGTATTTTGCCGTCTTTTTCTGGCTTCGCGTATGCGACCGTCGTGCCAGGCGTTCAGTGGGAACGTTTTTCTTTCTCTCCCACCCGGGTTTGCTTGATAGCGATCGGAGGATTGAGAGGATTGAGAGCCGAG
>JAPYZK010005422.1:0-29388 GCA_030522785.1 Platygaster equestris
TGAACATTCAGTATTCACAATTTGGATTCAAAAATTTCAGAATTAGAATCTCCGAGTATTTCAAGTCTTCGGATGTACAAATTAGAATTTCCAGAGTCATTGAATTTCAAAATTCAAAAATGTCAAAGTTTGGCACTTCAAAGCTTTAGATTCCACATTTTTGAAGCTTGAAAACGTTTAAAAGTGTTTCTTAGAACGCGAAAATTATTGTTAAGCATTCACCTTGTCGAATTGTTAACTATATATCGCTTATCGATAATAATTGAATAACTTCCCATCTCTAAAATACCCATGAACCATGGATATTCATGATACTTCCTAAAAACGGTCCTGATAATGAAAACCACCCCCCAGTCCACAATCCGATCGCATAAAAGCTTTTGTGCCCAGATTAATCGTCGTGCATGGAAGACACAAATAATAATGGTCACGAGAAATTCAATCTACCCAATGAAGACTGATTGAATAATGCATGAGAGTGAGAGTGACGTTGTCAGAATCAGATGTTCTCCCCGTTTTCAGCGTATTCAAAGGGCCAAGGGCGATTCGAGGTACCTAAGCTGATGGAGGATGACTCTCAAAAGTCCCACTAAAAATCCTTCCCAGAGCATTATCTTGCCCTACTGAAATCTCCCTCCACATCCAGAAGAATATTAGTGTTGGCATTACTGCAAGAAGCGGCTCGGAAAAGCTCAGAGACGAGGTACCGAGCTTTTCAGAGATAAGCTGCATCGATTTCTCGTGGTCTCTGGGAGGACTGCGAATTATTATTTAACAACATGTACATTCCAAATAACGTACTCTTATTGCATCATCTAACCATCTATAAATTCAAGAATTCTCAAATCAGTGAATTCAAAATTCCAACAAGATTAAAAGACAACAAACGACCTGCACAAAATTGGCGCCCCCCACAAAAACACCGCGCGAAACAGCTCACGAAACAACAAGTGTCGTTAACTCCGGAAAAAAGAGGGTGGAGGAATGACAGCAGAGTGTACAACGATAATAAAGATTTGTAAGACAGTACCTGCAAAATAAAAAAAAGCTCAGAAGAGCATGGATTGTGGTTTCACGAGCGGTGGCGTTTCGGGCGCTGCAAGGGTTGCGGGGGAGAAAGGAAGGAAGGAAGGAAGGAAGGAAAAAGGGTGGTTGCCGAAGCGAGAGAAGCGAGGGTGCACTTCCTGCGTTATAGTGCCGACTGTAAATTTCATATGCGCATTCCATACCTCCGCATTGTCTCCCGTTGGGCCCAGTCCCTGTTATCTCAGACGACTTTCACATTCGCGCGCTCGGCAATTCCCGAAAGTAAAATGAAAGTCTCTTTTCCCGCGTCTGATGGAAAGGGAACTTTTTCGCGCCCTCGCTTTTCCCGTCTTTTCGATCCCCCGGCTATTTTCTTCGTTTTTCGCGATTATCGAGCGCAAGGCGGGAGCTCCGTAGTAGCGTTTTGCTGCGAATCGCCGCCATTATACAGTACTTCGAGAATCGCTTCTGCCAATTTTCACTTTCTTTTATTGAAACGGGATCGAATTGGAGGCGTTTTGACTTCATTTCCTGACTTGGTATAACTGTGATGAAGTGACTGGTTGGGAGTTAATATGGAAGAAGTTGAGAGAGTACGAAGTTTTTGACGAGCGCTTACAAAAATTATATTTGTGCTGTACCAATTTTTTTTTTTTTTTTTTTGTTATTTTGACAAGACGATTTGCAGGTAGGGAGATCATGTTTTAATGATCGCAAGAAATGTAATCCGAAACTTTATTGAATTATTACGCAGGGCTGAATATTTTTTTGTTTTTCGAGAAAGATTAAAAACAATCTATTATTCTCAAACTACGGAGTTTTCGAGTCAATTTGGATGAAGATGAGTGTAGAGATTTGCGCCGTAATAATATCGTAATTCCATGAACGAAAACTGGGTTCGCTTGATATTCTGCACCATGATTTCTCGTTAAATGTTACATGTAATATTTGTTAATTTTAGTAAAGTGCTGAAAGATGAGATTATTAGGGGTTCTAGTAGTACGGTTGAAGCTATGAAATTTATAGTCTAAACTGAAGTTATAAATATATTACGCATAAGGTTCATGAGAGCTGAATCAAGTATAAATTCAACATACATTAGGCAGCGTCCAACGCTGATTACGTACATTTCAAAATAATTGACAAGTTTCGTCATGCACCTAAATCTCGAAGTTTTGTAGTTTCGATTATCTCGTTCTTTAAATTTTATGTTTCAAGTGTATATTTCGAAAATTTTGCAATCCTCTAAGTTACGAGTCAGAACTTTTGAAATTGTCCATACTCGATTTATCGTTTAAAATATGTCAATCCAATGATTGTATGAAATCAATATAGTATGAAAGTTTAAATTCCAGGTTCGTTAATTTTTCATTTTTCTCGACATTTTCAGGATTCTTCACTCTCGCATTCCATTTTTCAAATTTTTCCACTACCCTGTAAAACCGTACCTTATAAGATTCGTAAAAAACTTAACCTTATCAATTTCTTAAAAAGTTTCCTTAAATGTTATCACTCCGCCTAATAACTTCTAAGAAAACTTATAAGGCTCGTATAAAGTGTCTTATAAGAAATAAGTTTACCTCAAAATAAATTCCTTTAATCTTCTCAACTCTTTCGAAAATTCTATTAGCTCCAGAGTTACAAATGTCTGCCCCCATCTCGACTGAATAAAATTCACTTATCCATAATAGACCTATTCTCCATGTTTACTGCATTCGGGAGCTTCGTTCGATGACCGTAATGCACTATCGGTCAGCGTTAAATTCAGCTACGAATTGAATTTGTATGCACGTATCTAAGGCTACCGTTTACGGGCACAGCAGATGCCCGAAGTAGCGGAGAAACGACGACAGGACGTGATCGAGCTCTGCATGTTATCAACGTAAAAGCATCACGCAAACGGGTATGGCATAACGTCGTGTTACGCGCGAGTAATGGCTCAGTATTGCATGCATATAGGAAGCGAGTGCGCGTGGGCCATCATCAAATGTGGACGGACCAACGTTTGTTCACGTTGCACGTACCGCGAGCTTTTCGTGAACGACTAAGCGCACGTGAACGCAATTCCACATGGTGAATTGCAATCGCATCCACGATCGACTTATACGTACTTACACTCAATAAACGTTACTTCTTCTGAATAAACTTGGAATCATCTGTCTAGGATCATTTTATGATGACTTTTCAGATGTTCAATCTCCATTTATCAAACAGTTATGAATGACGATGATGATAAATTTCAAATAAAATAAGAATGATCACGATAAAAATTCGAAACGAAATAAAAATGTGCCCACAAACCCTATCCCTGCCAATTTGTGTAATTCACCCATCAAACCCCGCAAGTGCTCATGAACTCCTACAAATTTTTCTCGGGTCATAAAAAACCATCATACACGAAGAAAAGTTCGCATCATATCTCGTGCACTTTACGACCAAACTATATAAAACACATGAATCTTCCAGGGGTGAAACGATTGGCAATGAAATCCGACACGGTGTAAATTATCCGAGCGTAAATCATTTCGACTCACAATCAAAGTTTTCGAAAGCCCGTGACGTCGATCATGACCTCTGCCACACTTCGAATTCCCGCACGTGCACGCACCGGGAATTTCCCGTTGCCATGCATTGTGGTGGCGCATTCCGGGGACGCGAATTTTTACGCTTTTCTACATACGCAACCGTTTTCGAGCATGTTTCCGAGCTAATAAGTATGTGGGTTGGGGGATTCGAATGGGCGCCTCGACAAGCAGCCGCTGATAGCGAGGCTCTAACAGCGAGCATCCACAAAGCCTTGCATCTCATTTGAATACATTTAGGAATAGATCACTCGCGAGGATTTTCCATTTCCAGCCCTACCCGTTTCTGTCTCGGCGTTTCTCTTCGACCCGAGCATTGTTTCGCGTACCTCGTTTATGATGCATTGTCTATCATGTTGATTCGATCGACTGCGAAAATGGACGATCCATTGATTGCGATTGATGCCGGGCTGATAAAATCCACGCGTTTATAACGATGTTTGGTCTAACAGTCTTTTGGTATGGAATTGTGGGTCTCTTGCCAGACATTTTCTGTAATATATTGGTAGTTGCTCCGTTTTTGATATGAGTATAACGAAAGGGGTAGTTTGGGGGGGGGGGAGGAATGGTTGATTTATTGTATTTAATTTTTTAAAATTTTTAAATACAGTTTGAAACTGTTACGATTAGGACTAGAGATTCCGTGCGCCTCCAATTAAATTTAGAAACTCTCCGATTTTCAAATATCGAACCCCCAAATTTTCAGAGTTGAAAATTTCGACTTCCAATTATGACTTATCAGATTATTCTCTCGTCGTTATTTCTAAAAAATCTGAATTTCTGCCATGACTGCATTCGTTGAATATTCATTATTGCGAGGACACGTCCCTATAAATAAGAACATTCTCTATGTTTGTTTCAAGCACTTTCGAAACACGAAAACAATCGAACGAACTGCTCATTCTGAGTGTACGGAACAGCTCAATGTATCAATTACTTACATACGTCGATGCTCATACCGGATTAGGACCTGATTAAATTTAGCTTGTGGAAATCGTGTTAGTTTCGCACGATTTATTGACAGCTAACGGAGCGAATCATGTGTCACACTGCTATTTAAACGGGAACTTTCCTGAGAGAATGACTCTATTGTTGGGTATTGTTTGTCTAATCAAAGGCGGGGTTTTTTAAATTTATTCGTGCCGTTGGTTTTGGACTGGTGATTAAAGAAAACGAAAGTTCCAGTGGATGTACTGTACTAGGCTGATCAGGATATGTGAAAGTTGAAGATTTGTAATCATATGCGTAAACTTTTTCCGAATCAATTTTCTAGTAAATGTAGTAGTGAAGAAAAATAAATAACACAGGAAGTAAAAATTTACTCCAAAAGAGTCAAGTGAAGTTTCGAAATGTAAAATTTGACTCTAAAATCAGAGTTGAAATCCAGTATGAAGAAACAGTGGAATCCATCTCCAAAAATCATGAGATTTCACACTTTGAGAGTGACTTTACACTTTTTAGTGAAATTTCACTCCAAGTTCAATTGTCAACATTTTTACTCCATCCAAATATATTTTTTTCGGGAATTCCTAGTTCTAGTTACTTAGTATTGTTCTAGTTATGACAGAATTCATCCATAGAAATTAAATAGCACTCATTTATTTCATAAATTTCAAATACACTTATTAAACTCCCCAAAAATTGTTTTCGTACGGCAATATGTACGTAAGTTATGTCTGGAGCGAAGAACAACACGTATCGCCAAAGCATGTCAATACGCAACTGAAGTTTATCGCGAAAAATGCGTACGTGACTCTAACCATGACTTTATTTAAACTTGTCGATTGAATCATATCGTTCCAAACAAACACACGGTTCGGTTTTTTCATTGAAGGTGAAACAAAAGTGATGTGTTTCAAAAATTGAAGAATTAAGTAACCTCATTGTGAAATGAGCAGCTGGCAGTACGAATTGAAGTTGAGTGAGAGAACAAGTCTAGTTTTTTAGATGAATAAAAAGTGTGAAATTATAATGGAATTTGCATAAGAATGAGTTTTACTGCACTAAGAGGAAAAAGGTTCTGTAAAAGTTACGAATGTTTATATCTTATGTAACTTCTGAGTCAAAGTTTTTCTGTGTCAACGTTTATTTCATCGATATCACACTAGACCTGGTCGCTTACGGAAATTCCCCTGAACTTGAGGATTATTTCAGCCACTCAACTTGAAGGTTAACCTCAACTTTCAGGATTAGCCCTCAACCTTCAAGGTCAACCTTCAAGTTGAGTGGTCGAAATAACCCTGAAAGTAGAGGGTTAACCCTTGAGTTGAGAGTTAACCCTTGAGTTGAGGGGAATTTCCACAAGGAATGGCTATACATTTTTTAGTTTGAAACTAAATTTATATCTATGGGTGTATTGACTGTTGTTATTCTGTATGAAAAAGTATTCTCCCAACGAAAATAATTTTTCAATAAAAGTCAATATATTGACTCTGAATGTGAGCGGAAATGTTTACTGTCTCAACCCGTCAATTGCAAGGAACTGGTGTTATTGTTAAATAATGTGAAATGGGCGGAGCGTACTGCTTTATAAGAGAGATTATTTCTCGAGAAATTTATTCTGTTTTGAAATAAGACTATAATATCCGTATCATGGCGTTTTTGAAGTCAACCGTTATTTTTGCAGTAGGAATTAGCTTGCTGCCTCTAGTGGCTTGTGAGTATGAAAATGAAGTTTATTAAGAATGAGTGTTTCAGTTTTTTCAGAGCTCTTTCGAATTATAATGTATCTATAGTACTATATCACATTTTATGTATAATTTTTGTCATGATTAGTGGAATATATTGGATTGTAAAATTCGAAACTATTCTGAAAAGTGCACAGAAATTCTTATAAGATATCAAAAATCTTCACAATTTTATTAAATGGTGTAAAATTGAATTTTTCAGAATTTTGTCGTAGAAACTGGATTTATGATTATAATAGGGTCTTCAAAATTGCAGAAATTATTGCAAGGGAATGTTTGGAATTCCTTAGAAATTTTTCGGATTTTTAGAAAATTTTCTGCCATTCTAAAATTTTCGATAAATGCATTAATTTTGGAGTCTCCCTTCTAATTTTGTGCAAGTTGCAAAAAAAATTCCAAAGAATATAAATAAAAGAGGACAACTATTTCCAAAAGGTACAGATTTGTGCATTCTCGAAAATTTAATATCTGTAGAATAAACACAAAATCCGAAAATCACGCAAAATCTCGCCAGTCTCAAGTATCATAAACCTCCCCAAAAATTATGATTAAAACCTTAAAAGCCTAAGCAAATCTCACAAAATATTCATAACTTCGAATTAATCCAGCATTCTAACCTTCCCAGTACTTAAATTCTACCGATAGATTCCTCTAAGTATCCTTTATTCATCGAACGGTAAGAACAGTATACAAAAATCATCAACTGTTATCATATTTTTCCCAAAGCCGAAGAATTCAGGACTTGTCGTCGATCGGATCCCAATTTTTCCGAATGTGTGCCCGGTACTTTCCGAGAAGCTTTCCTGTCTATAGCTAATGGTACCTATCAAACGATTCTAGTTTCTAACCAAAGAACATCACTGCACATTCTATAATATATACTCAATATGTTTCTTTCAATTTCTTCGTAGATAATTCCCACATCTGACAGAATAAATAATCTATATTGTTCCCATAACTAGGTTACAAGTCAAAAGGAGTCGGTCCTATAGAACCGTTACGAATTAGAAATATGAAAGTGAATCCTTCATCTCGCGCGATAAAGCTGAACCAGGATTTGAAAAAAAATTTGTTGCGTGGCCTCACCCAGGGAATCCAAGCTACCAATTTCAAGTAAGTTCCGAAGAAATGTCGTATATAATGAATGTGACATTCGATGTTTCATATCAAGAATCTTTTTACAGAATTGATTGGGACGGGAAAATGATGTCTGTAGAAACTTTCAACCCTAAAGTAGATTTTATCAGTGATTATAAGATAACAGGTTCCATTTTTTCATGGCCTATCAGCGGCTCTGGCACAAGAATTATTTCGATGTGTAAGTTATTGATATTTCGAAGTGTAAAAATTGTATCGATATGCTGAAAACATATTTGATTTTCTGTTCAAATTTGACAGTTGATTTAACATCGAAGCACACAGTGAGGTACGATACAGTAAAAAGAAATGGACAAACATACTGGAAAGTGACAGACTTCAATGTCCAATTGTCTCCTAAACGAGTGACTTTCTGGTATGAACATCTGGAGAAAGATCCTAGTGTTCTCGGTAAATATTTGGTTTTGTTTTTCGTGATTGTGAAGTTGTTGAATGATGGTTTTTCGTGTTTTCAACAGCAAAATCAATCAAAAGTTACATAAACGGCAACTCAAAGGCATTTTTTGAACAGCTGAAGGGTCAATATGAGAAGAATATTGGAATGGAATTCGCTAAAGTTGCTAATAAATTGTTCAACGACATACCATTGGAACAAGTATTTCCTCTGTAATTATTTACTCTGTAGGAAGTGTATGTTTGAGTTGCGTCGAGACGAGTCAGTTTGATAAACTGATAAAAATAAAAATGATTGAGCAGAAGAAACAGATTGCGTTTTGTTTTCATATAGATGGATATAATTGTTTCACAGCACTGTTACGAGTTTCCATAAATCCACAGTTCTGTGAGATATATCGAATTTTTTACGGTTTTTCTGATCCGGGATATTTTCAAATGAAAAATCATTATCGATAACACTTAACATTAAAAATAGTTCGTGATTTTTTGGAATAAATTTCCATGCAATTTTTCTTCATATAAAAAAATGAGAAAAAAATCTTTCCATTCTTGAGTTTGGAATTCATATTTTAAAACAATTTGGGGATACAGAAATTTATTTGCTTGTGATCAGAAATTCAGGAATTATAGTTTGACACATTTATTAATTATCAAGTTCACATTCATGCTGCGGAAAGTTCTCACTAGAGAGTTAGAAATTTCAATGCTCAGATGGCTAATCCTTGAAAAATATTGTCGAAAACTTACCGTTTAACTATATGAACACGCGATTTGGTTGAAACAATGTTGAATTAACAATACTCTTCTACAAATCAGCTGAAAAATTCCAAAAATAAAAATCGTCATATCTGTGACGGTTTTGTGACGTTTTTTTTCATGACTTTTTTCACTTTCTGCGACTTTTTTACTATTGCGCAAGTATGTTTTGTATGAAATAATGTGGAATTCAAAATATTTTCCCGAAAATCAGCCGAAAAATTTCAAAAATGAAAATCGTCACATCCGTAACGATTTTGTGACGGTTTGTTTCTTGTCCGTTTTTTCCCGTTTTTCGACTTGTTTATCATTGCGCGAGTATTTTTTGGATAAAACAATGTTGAATTGAATATATTTCCTCGAAAATCAGCCAAAAAATTTCCAAAATGAAAATTGTCACATCTGTAACGGTTTCAAGACGTTTTTTTTCTTGACTTTTTTTCTCGTTTTTCGACTTTTTCATCATTGCGCGAGTATTTTTCAGATGCAACAATTTTAAATCAACATTATTTTCCTGAAAAATTAGCCGAAAATATTCAAAAATGAAAATCGTCACATGTGTGACGTTTTGTGACTGTTTTTTTCTTGACTTTTGTTCTTATTTTTCGACTTTTTCATCATTTTTATCATATTACTACAACTAAAAAAAGTGTCTGATACATAATATATGATAGTCCCCGACATTAGAACTACTGAAATGAGGACGAATTTTTCGAAATCCATTCATGAATATCATAATTTATACTTACATCACGCCACTGTTATAAATAATAGGTTGAAAAATCCCATAAAAATAATTCGTAAAATAAAAAAAAACCATACTGCTAAAAATATAACTCAATTTCCAAATATAGCCCGCAAAAATGTAAAAATATCAATAATCCATCACTTATGTTAGCGCAGGTGATCCCAAACACCGAAAACAGCACGTAGCCTCTTCACGTAACTGTTTACTTCGACTCAACATGCCAATTTACATTTCGGCGACTTCGCGAGAGATGAGTACGTGACTGCAAGCTCGACTTCGTTTTCGAACTCGTCAATAAAGCAAAATATCTAAGCAACAAAAACTGTAACTGCAGCCTCGAAATTCGAGAGCATTTTTGGTAAAATAATCGGGTTGCAATATGAATTTAATTAAATTTCTGAAACTAGCCGAGTTTAATTAGATTGAAGGAACTGCATTCCTATGAAATCAGTGCTATTAAACGTTCGGTCTAACTGGCTCGGCTCATTTCAGCTTGTTAAGTAACTTTGCGGTGCGAATTGCTTTTGCAACTTTGCTGCAAAAAGTGACGGGATTTGACGGAGATTTGATATTTCGAGTTCATCCGATTTGAAATTTATTAAAACTTTTCCGAATGTTCCATTCATTTATTATTTAATTCGTTCGGAAATTCAACCCACATTAATCAAGAAAAATGTGCTTTGAAGAAAAAACACATTTTTCTCGATAAATTTAGGTCAGGTTAGGTTAGGTGGTATTTCTGAAATTAATTAGAAAAATAAGTATCAATAAATCTGCGGAAAAGTGAATTGAAATCAAAAATTCTAATATATTAATTAGTAATTTGGTGATAAAAAGTTCTAAACTCTAGATTTTTGAATAATGAAAAATCAGCTATCCAAAAGACTTATATAAAAATGCATAAAAAATCAAAAAAGCTCACTATATAATTGAAACGACGACATTTCAATAATTTTCGATTTGAAGTAATTGAAAATTCATATTTAAAAATAAAAACCAAAATTTCAATTTTCACAATCATTAAATATGTCATAATTCTGTACAAAGTGATTGAAACAGTACAAGTATCAAAAATTTTCCCTTCATAGAGTTTCTTTTTCATCTATTTTCAATTAAAACACGGTTCGCCCGAGCGAGGACCCAAGTTCCTCTACGATTACAATCTTTCGCTCGATCCAAAAGCCAAAGAAAGTTCGGTAAACCAGCCAAATTTCACGTCTATTTCGAAACCTTCATAATTTTTTGAATAAGACACGACGATGATAAATCATGAGATCAAACAACCGGCGAACAACTTCTAAATTCTTCAGAATTCAATTTCGAATAGACTACCCCTCAAAATGAAAAAAAGGCAAAACTCCGTTTACGATCGAAAAAACAAGTGAACACTGTTTCGTGTCCTTCGAATTATTTTTCACCGAAAGGAGAACTTTCCTCTCCCTCGAAAACAAAAAATAATCCGACGTTAATCAATAAACGGCACGTGAACGTTCGAATCAACAGAATGAAATTCGCATGTCTCGTCGTAGTGTCAATAGACTGAGCGGAGCGTATCGTTTTATAAAAGCAGATGATCGAATGTCAGATTCATTCAGTCTTGAAGAAGTACCAAAATCAAACAATGGATTTTCTAAAATCAATCGTTTTTGTCGCAATGTGCACTAATGTCTGGCCCATAGTTACTTGTGAGTTGGGCAACGTATTATAAACATGTCTCGTATCTGCCTCGTATGTTATTCATGTTTGTTATTGTCCTAATCACATTTGCACCATAATATTGTCTACACAATTACAAATTTCGTTCAGCAAGTGAATTCAGAACTTGTACGAGATCGGACCCAATGTTCACAGAATGCTTGCCTGGTGCTTTTAAAGAAGCTTTTTTGGCCATAGCTCAAGGTACGATTAGCATACACTAAAGTTGGTTTTTCTTATTGATGAAAAAAGTAAATAGTGTCGAATCTGTGATTTCTGAACTACAAATAGGTTATAAACCAAAAGGAGTTCCACCAGTAGAGCCATTGGCAGTTAGAGACATGAGAGCTACTTCATCAATAAGCATCATAAAACTTGATCAAAAGTTGAAAAAAAATATGTTGCGTGGATTGACTAAAGGGGTTGAAGGAAAAAACTTAAAGTTAATCTCAAACAGTTTTCTGAGACCTTTCATGACTCGTACCTGTAGGAAATTAATCGCGAATTATTTTCAAACAGGATGGATTTTGTGAATAAAGTGTTTACCAGTGAAATACACAACCCCCAGGTCGATTTTGTAGGAGATTATGAAATTTTGGGGTCAATTTTGGTGTGGCCGATTAAAAACTCCGGAAAAACAGTTATTTCGATGTGTAAGTGACTTTGATTGAGTTTGAAAATGTATAAGCGTCATGTTGATAGAGGATAAATTTCTCACCTTTTCGCGTGAGAAAATGACACTTATTGAGAAAAAAGTGTAAAATTTGCAGATTTTTTTCGCAGATGAATTGACGTCAACACATAGGATCAAGTACGAAACAATGGAGAAAAATGGGGAAACTTATATGCACGTTACTGATTACACAGTGAAGTTTTTCCCGAAACGTGTTTCATTGTGGTACGAACATTTGGAAAAAGATCCTGGTTTTGTCGGTAATTTTTTTGTACTATCAATGACATGATTATAGAATTTCAGTATCGAAAAAAATTAATTTTGGGTTATCTTACAGCGCAGCAAATCAAAAATTTTGTGGATAAGAGATCGGATTGGTTATTCGAACAGATGAAAGCTCCGTACGAAGAAATGATCGGATTAGAATTTGCTGAAATTGCGAACAAACTGTTTAGTGATATTCCACTAAATCAAATATTTCCTCTCTGATGTAGGTGAGCGAGGAAATAGTTAATTATGGTACGAATTGGAAAAGCGAGAGATTTTGAATGAGTGTAAAGTAACTGTCGGACGAATTTAAAATCGCGGTTTTTCAACGCGTGGACAAAAAAATGTAATTATATGAAAATAGAGTGAGAAAATCCAATGTACATAGTAGTGTAGAGAAGATCAAAATGCATTCAATGCGAATACTAATAAGTTGAATAAACGTGTGTAAATTGAGTTTGTGTTTTTGAATAAAATTATGATCAATTTTCATTCTTCTTTTGCGTAAAATTAGGTTTATCAATTCTTCTAAAATAATTCAGTAACGTCCTAATTTGAATTTCTAGTTTTTATATTCCCAGCAGTAACATTCCAAAGAGAAAAAATCCTAAATATTCCGATATTAAAGTATTTTCGATTATATAATTAAAAAATACCGAATCATGTTATCCTATTTAATCCAAACATAAAAAAAATCCTCAACAAAAAGTTCGAACAAAAAATATCCAAAAATTCCACATCCTGACTAAAACTATTCCAACGCAAAAATCAGAAATCTCCATTCCGAAAAAAAACATCTCAAACCCAGAAACTTGAAGATTCTAAAAAAGTGCTTTCAATCCCTCCGAAACTTTCACTCTCGCCGCTTGTCTCGAACATCGGATTTTTGATCCAAGCAAATTTCCTCATCCCGATACAAGCTCGCAAAGTTCCAAACTCGTTATCTCTCCCAGAGACGAATATTTTTCGATCGTTAAATCCGGAATTCAAGCAACTTGCTTTTTCCCGCAAAAGCGATGTATCCAAGGCACACGCTGTCCCAAAGCTAGCCCCGAGCTATTTGTACTCGAAAGCTCCGCGGATAATGTCCGTCATTTGCATTCCGTGTGCGTGTTTTCGCGGAGGGAGAAGGGGGGGGGGGGGTTGCGACGAAAATTGCCGGGACCGCGATCTTTGTAAAAAAGCTAACCAAGGACGCGCGTAAATGAAACTGCGCGTTTAGTGCGATCGCGTCGAGCCGAGGGAAAAGCGCGGGGTGGCGGTAAATTCGTTGCGAAAACGAAATTACCGTCGCGCGAAAGCACTGTTTTGCATGGAATCATAGCGCCGGGAAGAGGCGGAATGACGGCCGGGACAAAAAAGTACGAGCCGTCTTTTGTGTGCTCGGAAAGAGAGTTTGTTGAGGGGAAAAATTCAGTTACGCTTGTCGTAAATGATGTGGTATAAAGAATTTTTTTTACGTACTTTTCGGGCTCTTTTATTCACTTCGTTTATATTCAAATTTGGAGTGATGTTTTTAGGATAAAAGGTTTGTTAAACTGAAGGTGAATGACGAGGACATTTATTCGTTATTTCTATTTGTACTGAATTAATTTTTATTTTGTAACCAAACGATCCCACAATTTGTACTGTGAAACGAATGAGATCTCAAAATCTGGAGTATACATAATTCAAGTCAAACGATGTATTTAAGAAATCAAAAATCAGGCATCCGAGGATCTAGAAATGTCTAAATTTTTAAAATATTCGAATCCAAAAGAAACTCGAATTTAGACAACAACCTTCCACAAAGTAAAAATTTACGATTTCGAAAAATCGGAAATGACTCCTAACCTTAAAATTCACTCAGTAACGCTCTTTTTTTTCGTAAAATTTTGATGAACAAAAACACCTGACTTTCGTGAAGATAAACAAAGTCTGTCAGCAAATTGATACAAACGAGGTGATTGGCTCGAACCAATCCATCACTCCAAGTGCGTTACTTTCCTCCTTCACTGTCTCTCGACCATTTGCCGCTAAACTCGCCTCTTTCCTTTTTTCGCCACGCGAGAGGAGAGAACGTGAAAAGACTCGTGATTTATAAATAAAAGGCATCCATCATTTTGCCCGTACATTTCATGTGAATCTGGGTAGTCATTGAATGAGCGAGCGCCTCTCCATATTTCATATCTCAATGAATATATCAATATCAGTGCATTGTTTTAGACACTGCCTACAATACACTACTCAGTTTTTCTACTACGAAAAGCGAAACTACAGACACGAACTGATATTTCAACACTTTCACCTGAATTTATAACTTTTCATCTAACTTTTTTCTCAGTGTACGAAATTCAGCCACAATGGAACGAAATTCATGAAAACCGGAAATTGTAATGATTCAATACTGAGATCATTTTCATTACCGCCTTAATGCTAACGAGTCTGCAATCACATTACTGTGAATTAATACAGCCGCTATCAAACTGCATGATTTAATACCTGAACGCAAAATTACAGAACCTTGAAATAACATTATTGCATAATTAACGGCGCACCGCAACGGGGAGCAGCGAGCCCATTTTCGTGTGCTACTTACACCTGTGTTTGTACGCACGATGACAATGTGAATATACACAGGGACTGTCACCCCCGTAAGTGTGAGATATCAAATCCGTACGTGCTCGACATGCTCAGCACCCGGCGAAGTTTCAACCTCGCCCGGCGAAACACCCAACAAACCTTGTATTGTTTATGTGCTTTTTTTTATCTTTGCCTCATAAATCTCGAAATAAAAGCATCCACTGGGAATTTCGTCATTGAATTTCGACGTATTATTTATCATCTCTTATAGGGTATATAATCGGTAATTTTTCTTCCATGAGAAAGATTTTTTGTTTATGGTCAAATGTGAACGTGAATAACAGTTTAATTTTTTTAATGATGACTAAATTGAGTTTCACTCAAAATGTATCATCTTTTCGGGATTGATAATACAATTCGATTTTTTCTGGCTTAGAGTAGACGTTTATAAATTTTTTGATGAATTTTCTCATATTATTATTTGTCTTCTGAAGTTTCCACAAATTATTAAAAATATGAAAAAAAAATTGCGTAAGGCATAAAATTCTCTGGAGTTATTGATGTTTTCTCATTGATTTTATATTTCAATTTTTGTAGTATCCAAATTTTTGAATACGAAATTCATTATTTTCAAATTTTCAATCTCAATCCCGAAATGATTGAATATTCAAACCTTTGGCATATTTCGGTTTCTGAAAGTCAAACGGCATCACAGTAGACCCCCTGGTACCACTAAAAAAAAACTCCGTTTATGAGACAATCTAGTTGAGTAAGTACGAGGGCCAGAGGTGAGCGAGGGCAAAAAAACGAACTAGAGCGAGGAGTCACGGCAGACAATATCATAAGCGATTCGAAGCACGCGAACGTCCTCGGTCGTTCGTGACCCACCCCTTATGAGCGATCTGTACAGGTTCCTCGAGAGGTGCTCATTTTTTCGAACGTTCGCGTTTAATTTCTAAGATACTTCGGGTCTTCATCGCCCCGATATTTCATAATCCTATATTTCTCATACGAAATTCCACGCTCTTTTTTTCCCGGCTCGCTCCTTTTTTGTATGCCAAGGGTAGCACTCGAGGAAACATATCAGATAAAAATGCAATCAAATATGCGAGTCTCGGGGATTCAAAGCTCCAAGTCTGATTCAAACGCCGCGAAAACTTTTTCAATTTGATTATATACTTCGATAAGGGGTCTATTAAGTCTTCTAATTCAAGGTTTCGTGTTATGTAGTTTTTAAGAGTTCAGTTCGGTATGAACTTTTCACCGATGAAAAAATATAAGTAGTGAGTAATTAGATTAGTTGATGAAACTGAAGGTAGTTGGAAATTATTGTAGAACTTTAGGGTATTAATGGGTTAGGTTGACAGTTGTTTGTGCAGGGTTTGGATCGTTACTTAGGAAATTGTGATGTGTTACGTTATCATTACTCAGGTAAAATATGTAGCTTGTTACGTTATCGCTACTCCAAAAAAGAAAATAATTCGTTACCATTACTTTCTTCTTAATTTTCTCATGGAAAAATCATCTTTATCTTAAGATTCATACATCGAAAAATAATGGACGGAAAATGTTATCAATGGATTTTGTTTATCAAACTATTTATTTTGGATTCAAGTGAATTTGGATTCCTAAAACTTGAAAAACATAACAACTCTTCATCTTTGGAAAGTAAGAAACTTCGAAATTCTTCGAAATTTTGAAATGTTGAAAAATCTTATTAATTCCAAATTCAAGTACTTCGAAATTTTTATTTGAAATCGTCCAGAATTCCTGAAACTTTTTGAAGTTTGAAAACTAAACAACTTTCGAGTTTTTCACGACTTCAACATTTTTTTAAATTCTTACAAAATTCAGAATCGCAAAACTTTGGAACTTATGAATTTCGAAACTCCGGAACTTTGAAATACTTCGGAATTTTTGAAACTCTCTACAACTTCTGAAAATTCCGAAATTTTGGAACCAGGAAATTCTTTCAAACTCCCGATCTCTTTCAAATTCGTCAGAACTTCGATATCTTGGATTTCCAAAACTTTAAAAAATCCGCTAAAATTTATGAAATCCATAACTCTGAAATTTTTGGTTTTCAGTTCTTGGAAATGCTTTAAAATGTTCAAAATGTCTAGAATATAATATAAAAACCGTCAAGGTAACAACTTCGATATTCGTCAAAACTCCTGAATTTTGTAAAATTCGTCCCAACATCGGAATGGCAAAAGAAAACTTTGAAATTCTCTAAAGCTTCTTAATTCGAAAATTCGTCAATTCCGGAATTTTCTGAAACTTCCACGATTTTCACAACTTGCGTGAATTCCGAAACTTGACAACTTCAAACTTCTTTGATGCTCCCAAATTTTTTTTATTCCTTAGAACTTTGAAATTCAAAAACTTCAGAACGTTCGGAATTTTAAAATCTTTGAAACATCCTGCAACTACCGAAATTCCCATTTTTTCAAGATATAAAATTTGGAAACTCTTCAAAACTCTCGAAAAATCTGAAACTTGATAAATTCCAAAACTTACCAATTCCATAACTCCTAAAGTCTCAAAAATTTTTTTTTTCGACTCCCGAATTCTGAAAATCCAAATCTGCGATACTTCTAAAAATTCCAAAACTTTAGTACTCAACGACTCTGCAAAACTTTCATGCTTCTCAAAATTCGAAAATTTCGAAACCCTCGAACTTCAGAACTTCAATATTATCAAAAAACTCCAAAATTCTTCAAATCGTTCAAAATCTCCACTAAATAAGAACGAGTAACGTGAAAGTAACAAAAATTCTGTTACTTTTTACCGCATAAAAAGTAACTAATCACCGTTATCGTTACATTGTAATTAAAATAATCGTTACCGTTACATTTAAAAATGTGACGCCTTACTTCCAAACCCCAAATTCGACTAACTAGTCATTTGTGACCTTCGATGCAACATCATCGACATTAAAAAAACAACCAAAACCAAAACACTCTAGTCAAAACTCTTTAACACTTTCCGTTTCTACCCGACTAATCACTCGACCANCCCCCCCCCCCCCCCTCCGGTTGGATAAAGCAGCAGAGATTTCGCAAATTGGTTTGCCGAGTGTGTACTCGCTTTAAGAGCTCACGCGCCTGGAAACGACGAAGAGGGTATTCGCGATTGGTATGCGAGGGTATACAGCGGAGAGGACGCCTATTCTGTCGCACAAATATGCGCAAGGTGTCGAGGAATCGGAGGGCTGGTAGAAAGAAAAAAACCCTCCTAGGAGACGGTAGCTGAAAAAGGCGGTCGATTCCAAGCAACGCGCGCCAGGAATCGTGAGATCCGAAAGAGAAAGAGCCTGGAATTCGGGATATCGCGGGGAATCGATATTTCGCGCGGCTGCCACGCATTGTGCGAACTGGGAACGCACTCGCGAGTAAAAAATGCATAAATGGTTGGATACGTTCGTGTCTGTATGGTGTATTTCAACTTTTCCCTAAGACTTTCAATTTTTGTAAGGATCAATCAGAATCTATATCAATCTTTTCAAAAACCTTGAAAGAATGAGCCTCATAAAATTTGTGTCCCATTGGTCAAAATATTTATAAAGCCATCAAACATGAAGAAAACTGCAGTTAAAATTCTCCCATCGCATGAAAAACCATCTCCTCCGCCCCGAAAAAACGAAAAATCCAGAACTGCTCAGTCTATCAAAGGCTGGTAGTAAACAGGACAAAACCACGTAAACTCTATTTTGACTTGTGACATAAGTGCGCTCCAGGATCCGGACCGGAGTGTTCTTAGTTTGTTTGCTCAAATATTTGTCCAACTGGACTCAAAGTAACTTAATCGTTTAAATATGCAAGCCGGGGCGAAGGAAGATGCGCAGCATCCAGCTATGGTTCTCCTGGGGGAAATCACATGTCCTTCACTTTTATGAGTGCTCCCATTCTGTGTGCCGACCCGCGGGAAAAGACCCGGCTACTCTATTTCTCTTTCTCTTTCATATTCCGCGCGCTTTCTCCTTTCCATCGCCATCCGAGCCAACCATTCTTCTAACCGGTCTCTTTGTTCGCGGGAGACTCAGGAAACTCGATCCTTTTGTCTTTATGGCTATACATCAATGGTACGTTTTGACGACGCGATATGTGTCATTTTGAGTTGTTGCTTTTTCGTTGTCCAGCTGCTGTTTGTGCGTTGAATTGAATGTAATGTTCATGATTTTTGAAGTTTTTGTAATTATGAAATTCCTCGGAATATTCAGGTTTTTGAAATTAATGGAAATTTCGGAATTCTTAGGTTTGTGGGAAATTTTCGAAATTTTGGGGAATTTTGAAAATCTTACTATCACCGAAAGTTTCAATATTCTTGAAATTCTCAAGTTCCTCGAAATTTTCGAGTTCCTCGGAATGTCATGAATTTTCAAGTTACTCGAAATTTTCGGAATGCTATAAATTAAATGAAATTTCTGAATTTTCTCTCGAAATGTATAAAATTTCGAAAATTTTCGAAATGATTGAAAATCGTGAAATTTCTACAATTTTTGGAAAGATTTTATGTCTTAAGTTCCTCGAAATTATCGAAATTTTCGAAATAGACATAATTCTCTGAATTTTTTAATGTATAGAAGTTTCAAAATCACAAAAAATCTTCGAATGTTAAATGTTCTCAAAATTTAAAAAATTCTAAAATATTCATGATTAATTTCTGAAAATATTCAAATTCTCGACATTTTCGGAATGTTGAGTGTTTCCAAAATGTAGAACCTTTCCAAAATCATCAAGCCTCTTGAACATTCCTGAAATTCATAAACTTCCAAGGTCTTCAAAATTTTCAAAAAATTCCAATACATCAAAATTTTCAGGATTCTTAATACTTACGAAATCTACAGAATCAACATAATTTTGATAGTGAAGCATCCGCAAGAATATTTATTAAATTTTCATGAGTACGAAGAATCAAAAACATCAAAAATCCCTCACACAAATATTCCGAGTCTTTTACATACTCCTATATTTCTAAATTCAAGATTTCTTTAATTTTCAAAGTTTTGATTCCCAAAGTTTTCTGATTTGAAAATTATCGTTCTCAAGTTTTCTAATTTCTATTTCTAAATCCTCCAATTCCATCCCACAAGTGTTGAAATTTGTATATTTATCGAGCCCATTCGAAAATTTATCAATAAACTAATTTTTGAATATAAAAATTCAAAACTATTGCAGTTACATCTTCTAGTAACTTCTAAATTTGTTTCAAAAACGAAGTTTAAAAATGTGTGCATGTTGAGTAATTTTTTACTAATTTTTTCGATGACTTTTTTGACTTAGCACTGAATCCTCATATTTTATGCAACATTTTCAATCTTAGATTAATCTATTTCTTCTATTTTGGTCCTCAATTTCTCCAATTTTCCCGAACACAAAGTCATTCCAAAATTCCCATCCCAAGAATTCCGTAACGAAATCCACGGTCGCAGGTGAGCATATTTCATCTTCATCCCGGCATTTCCTCTCCACGTGCAAGTCCGAACGCTGCTGAATAACGTCATTAAAACGGGAGCGCGATACAGGAGCATCGATTCCAGCCACCACAGGCCCATTGTATTCTTTACGAGGCGTTTGCTCACTTTAAAATCTACATCGCGCCGCTTTAGGCACCGCAGGGTCCGCGCCTCCGTGGTATTATCATCGAATATGTTATTCATATAAGCTCGCCGAAGAAGTGCTTAAATGCAGATGTATGGAATCTCGCAGAAACCATTGCTCACTCGCAATGAATTTCCGATGGTAAAGCAAGCATGGCCGTTCGTGTTCTGTGGGTGCGGTACACGTGTTTTTCCTGCCGATACAAACCTGTGTTCACTCGAGCCTCGATTTTAACGAGCGATTCTTTGGCCCGATATAATTGTATCGGGATATCAGGTAACGTTTGTTTCCAACGAGACGTAAATGTTCGCGCACGGAGGGGAAATATTTTAATCAGGTGGTGGAACCGCTGGGGGATTCCGGTTCGGATGTTTTCCGTTGATTATTCGGTACCGGAGCTTTCCGTTTCCTTATGTAACGTACTATGGTACATAATTATTTTTCTTGCCTATTGATTGAGATATCGGGGTTCAATCTTGAGAAAAACAAAAATCGAATAAAGAAGAAGATGTATAGTCATAATTTTCTTATGAATATCTCTGCGCTTTTGAACGTGAAGAAATGGGCAGAAATATCGAACTCACTTCTGAATCGTATGTGGAAAAAGAAGAGAGATTCTCCAAAATTGATTGTTTTGATCATTCATCATTCGGCATCGAGCAATTGATTAAACGCCTTCTTACACAGAATCCCATTCTTAAATGGAACCCCATATCAGATTTTGGAAGTTGGCGCTCATTTTCTTCGGAAAGAGTTGAAGAATTGATGAAAAAAATAAAAAGGGGAACCCACTGTACTTCGCTGAATGCTAGAGATCAATTTAGCAGCCGTTATAAACTATTTTTCCGAAACTTCGAGTTTAGGAATTTCCAGACGCATAAAAATTGACAAGAAGTCAGAAATCACTCCAAAATTTTACTTGAAGAACTCAAAGAACGTAGAAAACGGAAATCAATCATCATAATCAACCTTTTCCCAAAATTTACTCCTGCCTAAGCTAATGTATATTCTAACGCAAAGAAATTATAAATGCGACTTTAAAAATTCAACAACTTCTCCGAACAGTTTCCACAAAAATTGCATCCCTTTCTATACATCAAGTATATACGTTCCGAAAAAATAAGCTAATCATCGAAACACGTTTTCCTGATTTCTGCACCAACAAGTGGATAATCCTACCCAAAAATTCGAGAAAAAGTTTTCAAGTCCGCACAATCAGAAATTGATATCAGGTAAATGATTCGCGTCGGATAAAAAGTCGTAAATCAGAACACTTTGAGCGCCTTCACTTCGGGCTCTTTATTTCCAGGGGTAAATGTCGTTGGATGTATCGAAATCCATGAGACTTCTTGGCACGTCTGCGGTATCGATCCCACCTCGGCTGGTGGTATACTCGCTCGGACCACTGAAAATATTTCGTGGTCTGCCGTAGCGTAATAGCTCTTAGAGAACGGCGCGTCTAACAATGCGCAGGGGGAAAGTGCGGAGAATAAGGGGACACGTTGGAAGACAAAGCTGACAAAGAGTAAGAAATAAGAGATTAAAAAAAGGAATATTGCACGAAAATCTTATAATACCGAAACTCACATTTCTCCAGGGCCTGGGCTAATGTATTGCTTGAATTTTAACTCAGCAATGTTGAGTGATTTCGAGTTAAAATCAAATTTCGAATGAGAGAAGAATTACATATGGAATGGTCACGTTTTGGTGTAGTCTCTGATATTCGTCATATCTATTGCAGGACCTACAGGACTCAATGGACCTAATTTCGTTGATGATGTAAACAAATTATTTACACTGTGACCAGGAATTCTATTGACTACTTGGAGTATCTATAACTCAATTTGTAGCCCTTAACACATGATATTCCGAGATCGTTGGGTATAAAGGACAACGCTCAGAGCAAACGATAATACAGGAAAGGACAGAGTGTTTACGAACTTTAAAATAATATCACGTATCAAATCGTGTTTAGTTTCAGAACGGTTGCACTTTGTAGGTAAAAATTTGAGAAAATCCGAGTTCGAACATTTGACTACATTTTTTGGGGGCAAGGGAAAATTTGGATATTCTCAAGTTTCAAGTTTTTATATCCAAAGGAATTCGAGAATTTCGGAATAAGTGAAATACTAATAAAATAAAAAAAGATTTCCTATTGTTCTCTATCCATGCCGGAATTTAATGATAGCTCAGAGTACCTTCTGTAACTCCAAAATTTTTCAATTTTCTTATATCGAGTGTAAAGATAGTGAGAATTGAAAACCAGGGTATGGTCCTACCCCCTCTCCCCCCCTCATACCCCCCGGTAACTTTTCGGTATTCTTGGAATATTTTGGAATCCTAGAACTTTTCAAATGTCTAAATAATCTAAATTATACCGAATTCTTAAAATTTAGAAAATTTGCATTGTTTTCATTTTCAAAATTATGTGAAATTTCCGAAGTTAAGAAATTTTTCCATATTCTCTGGATTTCATGAAACATATGATGATCGTAAAATCTTGAATTCTCGAAACTTTGATTACAATGAAAAATTCGAGGCATTTTGAAATTATCTAAAATTTAAAATTCTTTAACAATCTCAAAAATTTCATAATAATTGTAATATTGAACGTTCTTAAAATGTCAAGAACCTCCATACATCACAATATTCGACAAAATTTTGGAAAATTTTTGAATTCTTATTGTTTCCGGGATTCTGGAAACTCTTGAAATTTCAGAATAATTGAAATATTGGAAATAATCTTGACTCGAAAAATTTTCCAATTCTCCAAAACCGTTGAAATTTTTAGAATGTTCAGAAATTCACAACCATCTAAATTTTTGAAATACTAGAAATTCTGAATGATCTCCATAATCTCGGAATTCATCTAGATGTATCAGATCTAAATATTGGAATTTTTCCAAAATGTAAAAAACCTCAAACATCACAAAATTCTACAAAATGGTAAAAATGTTTAAATTCTCATCATTTTCGGGATTCTGAACACTCACGAAATTCCAGGATAATTGAAATATCTTCAATTCTCCTAAGTGGAGAAATTCTCCAAATTATTAGAACTTTCGAATTTCTCAGAATGTTCATAAATCCCACATCCATCTAAGCTTTCAAAATACTAGGAATTCTAAATATTTGCCATATTCTTGGAATTTGCCCAAATGCATGATAATCACAATATTCGAAATTCTCAAGACTTCCGATATAACTGAAAATTCTAGGAATTTCAAAATTATCCAGATTTCGTAGTTTCTCTAAAATCTCCATCAATTCAGAATAATCAAAATATTCTAAATTCTTGAAACTTTGATAATCCCCATGCAACCCAAATTCCTACAAAATGATGCAAATTCTAAAAACTTTCGAACTTCTTAACATTTCCAGGATTCTGAAAACTTTAAAAACTTCCGAATTCCTCAAAACTCCCAAAACTTCCATTTTTTCGACACCTGTACTAAGACAGTGCCCTGAACTCCATAATTCCAAGATATTCCCCATTTATACACGTCCCCCTATACACGTCCTAACAACGAAAACTTTTTTCTCCCCGTATACACCTGAAAAGAAAAAAATCGTACCGACCAAGTAATGCGTTTCACACTCGGGCAACTACAGTTGCACAGCTTTGGCTGGTTGGTTGAATCGAAATCGCGCGGATCGTGAGCCGAAAAGAAAAGCGAACGAAGGAAAAAGAAACGAGGAAAAGTCTCAGGGAGTGTATTGACGCACGTGCGCGTGCATTACGGACCACCACCAGAACACGAGGGGTCGCCTGGAAGGTTCGAGCTCTCAAAAGCCAGCTACTTTCCGAACTTCCTCTTGGCACATAACCCGCGGCTGGACACTTAGAGCATCATGGCGATTCGGGGCTAGAGCTATCCACTACCGAAAGTTCTTTGGCTCTTTATGAGGGGAATTTTCGTGGCTAAGGCGAAGAGTTATACCTAGGGAATAAGTGGATCTTTAAGACGAGAACATGAATCTCAACTTCAGCAAATTTCGGGGCTTTCGAGGCGAGTGCTTCGAGGCACGCTAAAATCAAGGGAAAGACATGATTTTCTGCGAAGATTGTTTGGTGGGATTCCACTGATAAAGAACTGAATTCTGAATGGTCGTGGGATAAAAACTTTGAATTTTCGGTCCTTTAATTTTTGGGTATCCATATGTTTATTGAAGACTTCATTGGGAATAACAAAAAATTTTCTTGAAATTCTCTATGATAGCTGATTTTTCCTCACCGTTCGACACTTAAGAATATTAGTTACTACGGCGGCATCGAAAAAACCGTAGAAAACCAATGATTCGTTTTTTACGAATTTCCTCGGTCTTTTAAAGAAACAGATTTCGAAAAAATCGAGCTGAAAGAAACCGGGTGAAGTCAAAAACCAGATGATTCCTATTAGTAGCGCTGAAATAATCAGGAGCTGTTCCAAATGCACTGTTGAAATTTGAAATCGCGAACAATTCCGTCATTTTGTGACACATCGAAAATTGTTAATTTTGACAAAATTGAGGAACCATAAAAAAGATGGTCGAAAATAAATTCGAAGAAACAGAAATTTGAAAAAATCTGGTAACTTGGTTACATTTTAGAATTTTTAGATAACTTGAAAACTATAAGAATTATACTAGTATCGAAAATCGTGAAAATTTAAAGAAAGTATCAAAATTTGTAAATTTTGTAGAATAGTATTATGAATATCGAAAATTTTGAAATGTTGGAAAACTCGTAAATTCTAAAAAATGCAGAGACATTGAAAAATTTTCAAAACTTAGAAACTATTAACATCTTGAAGCTCAAAAAATTCGAAAAATTAAAAAATTTTCCGGAAATTCTGAAATTTATGCGAATCATAATTATGTACTACTAATGGAAAATTGGAAGTTTCGGATTATTCGAGAATTGAAAAAATATGAGAAGTCCGAAAAGTATAGAAAATTGAGAATATTTCAGAATATTGAGCTGATTTGAAAATTCTGAGGATTCTACAAGTAACAAAAATCATGAAAATTTATTAAATGATGTAAAATATCTAGAATTTGTAAGCAAAAATTGAGCATATGGAAATTTTTGAATCGTTCGAAAACTCGACAATTCCAAAAAATGCAGAAATATTCAAAAATTGAACAAACTCAAAAAAGCAATGAACATTTCGAAGCTTAAATAATCAGTGAAATTGAAATTTCTTTCGCAAATTCTAAAATATGAGGGAATTTGGAAGAATTCTTATCAGATTCTCAAAAACGTTAGTTTTCCGCTTTTCTCGGTTTCTTCCAGCATTATTTTTTGACACTCGGGCGTTTCTAAGACCAGTATCCCCCAAAAAACTTAGAAAAACCGTTAAAAACCAGTCATCGGTTTTCCACAATTTTTCCAATGCTGCCAGGGTACCTCTATAATAATTTTCGATTTTACAAAATGACCCAAAATAATTCCTGATCATCTGTTATTGCAAAACACATTTTTTTCTCGTATAAAAGTGTATAATTTTGTGCAAACCTAAAACTTCGAGTAATAATCGAAATACATTCCTCGAAGCTACTTGAAAGTAATCAAACTACTTGGGTAAAAAATCGAATGAGAAATCCCTCGTCATATCAAACCGCTGAACATGTACGCGCTGCATTCTCGTGCAGGCGGGCATGTTCGACGTGCCCGAGGACCGAAATTGCATACGTAATCTAACTTTGAGACCGGTGGTCGCGATCGATTGACAGCGTCACGCAGATCGATAAGTTTGCCGAAGTAATGGACGAAGCGATCGCAACGTTGACAAAGAGCCGACAGGTAATACTTGCCGGCAAACTTATTGCCCGCGGCAGGTCGTCTCGGATTGTAAATCAGGTCTCGTACTATGAAATGTCTCCATTAGATTTGCTCCCATGTGCCACGCACATAGCTGTTTCTACCGACCAACCCAATTCACGTCGAGGATTCAAATCAAATCGCCATCGCGGTTCAAGAGTTCGCCAAAAGCTGCGGGCATTTGCGTTCGTTCTTGTTCGCGATTGCTAATGAGTTGCTGTATTTCACGTGATTTTTCGATTCGCGGGGACTTGACAAAGAAAAATTGCGGTGCGGGAACTTTTTCAATTTCAGTCGTGCGTTGCGATGGATTGGGGGACATAGGTTTGAAAAAATTTTAGAGAGTATACTGAACAGGGACAGAGAACCAGAATATTTATCGGTTCCGAAAAAAATATAAAAATGTTCTGGTCCCAGTTTGCTGCGTTGGAAAAATTTTTATTTGTGACGGAAACGACTTGCTTATGTTTTTTATAAATGACATCGCACAAAATGGTATAGAATACGTTTTTATCTTACGAACGAATCATAAATTTTAGAGTAGTTTTAAGTATTATCACTTTACGATACTTCATGATACTCAAATCTTGAGTATTACGAAATTTTTAAAAATTAAGAAGTTATGAAAACTTCGGGAATATGAAAATTTCTGATGATCTTGGAAACTCTAGTATTTTTGAAAATTAAGGAAATAATTTATGTAGCAAAAGTTTTAAGAAAGAAAATTTGTAAATTTCCTGGAATTTTGAAATTTTAGGGCATTCTGAAAATTTTGGAAATGTCTGATAATTTAGTGAATTTGCGGATGTTTTATTTAATACAATAGAATCTCAGGAATTTCGAAGGTTTTGATATTTCTAGTGATTTTTGAATGTTTCATGATCCCGATAATTTCGGCAATGTTGGAAATTCGAATAATATCTGAAATTTCAAGAATACTGAAGAATACTAGAAATTCAGAAATTTCAGATATTTTAGAAATTCTAAAAATTGTGCGAATATGCCTTTCCAGATAATTTTTCGGATACTGAAGATTACGAAGATTCAGGAATTTTTCAAATTCTAAAAATTTCAGGATTTTATAAGTCTTCGATATTTTTCAGAAATTAAAAAATTCCAATAATGATGGAAATTTCACAAATTTCATACATTTTAAAAATTTCAAAAATATCCTGCAGCCTGGAAATTCCGAAAAGTGAAATAAACAGCATTTTTAAAATCCGGAAAAAACTTGTTAATACGTCAGAATTTAAAAATCTAGAAATATGTGTAATTCAGAGCACTCAATTGTAATTTTTAGAAATCTGGGAATTCATAAATTTTCGGATATCTTCGCAAAATTTTTTCCATCACCAAGCTTCACAAAAAAACACTCGAAAAATCAAGAATTATTGTATAATCTCAAAGGTTTAATTTTTTTGCAATTTCCGTACAAAATTCGTGAATTTTCTCGTGTGACCCGATTACTGCACGAGATCCGAAAATTTCTCGAAAGCTCGAAAAACATTACAAGTTTTCCGAAATCTCTCGAAATTCTTCAGATTTTTCTCCAGCCATAATATTTAGAAAAATATAGAACTCTTGACACATGCCACGAATAAATTTCCAATTTTCAGGAGATTTTCATTCTGTCGCCTTTATGACATGAACAAAAATTAAGTGGTCAAAATGATTAAAAAAAAATTTTAAAGTTTTTCACTGGACATCGTGATTTTATTAAGGTACCTCTAATGAAACCCATGAAGGAAATGAGGAATTTTTCGGGTCATGTTAAATGTTTCGGAACATCGGGCGAAATGAAGTGTGAAATGCGATCGCAGTTTCCCATGATCAACGTGAATTTAGGAAACGAGCCCGAATGTTTCGTTTCAGGTACACTAAATAAGTGTAATGAAAGAGATTTCAGGTGGATAACGCGACCGCGCCGGGGAAGTGAAGCGCAGCAATAATCGGATCTTCCCTACCATGCGTTCAAATATAACGACCAACAGTAATTGGAGGTAATTCCTTTCACCGACTATTACCTCGTTCGATGTAAATCGATTTATCGGTTCATGCACTCGGCCATTGTTACAATTCTTTTGTTAAAAAACTTTTCAACTTCAAATGTATTTGTTCCATATCAGGGTAAGGTTTTAATAATTACGTCTGTAATTACATCAAAGTCCGAAAATTGCGAAAAACCATCAATAACAATTAATTTCCCCCAAAAATACATTTCCTTCTTTTCTGTAAAGATTCTCATATTTTCTGAATTACTTCGAAAACCCAAGAAATTATCGTCTAACTATTAGAGAATTTCAAAACGTCTCGTTAGGCTAGTTAAATAAAAATCTCAACAAAATCGTAAATCATCCAGAATCATCCAATTTCCAACATTTTCGAAATTCATTCAATTCCCCTCAACCAACATAGTTTCTCGCGACGCAATCCAGGAGGAAAAGTAAATTCTGGCAGAGCTTGAACAGTAATTTCCTTCGAATACTTCGTGACTCCCCCACATTACTAAATAAAGGGGGAACGTAACAAACGATAGCGTTGTTTCAATGCCAGATCGAATAATACCCCCGGGGGTGCTAAAACGACGCGAATTAAAGGAGGGGAAATCCGAGGGAAAATGTCGGGAAACGTCTCGACGTGTGCACATGGAAGCGTCGAAGATCTGTCGAATGCACGAGATATCGCATAAGCTTTTGAAACATTGCCAGAAAGTCGGACTCCGAACAGACTCTGACGTACCGGAATTAGCGGGCTTCGAGATGTATGCAAGTTATGTGTGCGCGCGTACAACTTGTCTACGTCGGGATTTATGATTGAGGCTCCGCTCAACCGCGGAAAGTGAAGAGCGAAAAAGGCGCCTGCTACGAAGAAAATGAAAGATTTGAAAGACGGAAATATTACGGCACGCTGAAACATTTTATTTTCATCCAGGGAAAACGGGAGGAAAGATAAAATCCGATCTGTCTGTGATCACATGGAAGTTCTCGCCATAAGCTTTTTGCCGAACGAAACATCAAGACGTGTTTTTCTAGGAGGGATGTTACTTTAATCGGAGGGTGTTTGATTCTGCCGTTTCCTCATGGTGTTGTGGGTGCACAGAATTTTTGACCACTGAATTGTAACAGAGTTTTCAATGAAATATTGTGACCAATAGTTATAAAATTCTGTGTAATTCTTATAGGGCTTTATAGTTTCTTAGGAGTCTTTGGCATTTTTAGTGCCCCTCTCCCCTCCCAAAGTTACGTCACATTCCGATTTTCTCAGTTTTTTGAGATATCATCAAATACCACGAAAAATAATATTTTCCGGAGAAAATTCCGAAATTAAATTGAAATGCGTGAAATTACGGTGCTGGAATCGATGAATTAGAGAATAATAAAATTCTAGAATTAGATTTTTAGAATTCAAGAACGACACACTACAAATCCTAAA
>JAPYZK010005426.1:0-18397 GCA_030522785.1 Platygaster equestris
AGTACAGCCATTAATATGATTAGTACGACCATATATATGGTTGGTACGACCATATCTATAACTCGTACAACCATACCTATGATTGGTATGATTATATCTATGGTACGACTATTTTATATGATTGGTACAACCATATCTATCGCACGACCATATTATATGGTTGGCACGACCACATATGGTTGTTACAACCATACCTATGGTTGGAACGGCCATATATATGGTACGACCATCTATATAGTCAGTACAGCCATATGTATTATTGGTACGACGATATCTGTAGTTGGTACAACCATACCTGTGGTTGTACTAACCACAGATATGGTTTTCGCAAATCTTACCATTTATATGGTAAGATATGAGGCAACCATACAAATGGTTCTGGTTGAGGCAACCATACAAAAAATTCTGGGAAACTCGTGTTTTTGACAGGTTTTAGGGTTCGTCGTTGGGCCAGCTCTTCAAGCCGCGGTTGTGCCGTTGGGGAAAGAGGGTTTCAAATTCATTGGATTCTCCATTGATATGTATACTGCGGCTGGGTGGATCAACGTGGTCATGGGAATTCTAAATTTCGTGTTTTTCTTGCCATTTTTCTTCAAAGAACACAACATTGCCATTCGGGAAGCTATGCTCAATCATGGGACTGCGACTGGTACTGGTTTTACGTATTAATTGTTGATTTTGTAAGGATCGAGGCATTTTTTTGTTACGTGAATGCTCTCATGGGTCGTGTTAGGGAATTAATTCAATTCTGAAGCAAGGCTTCAGAATCCCATTATTATTCCAAACTTTGAAACTACGAAACGTCCAAATGTCTGAGCTTCGAAAATTCTGAAACATGAAAAATTTCTAAAACTTTGAAAATTCCGAAACTTGACAATTCCACTTCACACCAAGAAATTGTAAAAATTCTGCTGAAATTCCAAAATTTCCAAAGTGCCGGAGTCTTTGAAGATTTTTTGAAACTTCCAAATTCCAGAACTTCCAAAATATGTATAAATATCTCAATGTAATGACACCCACCCCCCCCCCCCCCCCACTGACGCAGGCATAGTGTCTGAATTTCAGACTCGTGTCTTTTATCAAGGTACGTGTCTTAATTTAAGACAGATGGCTTACATCAAGACGCGCGTCTTAAATCAATACATTTGCCTTCTATCAAGACGTGTTTTACATCCAGGCACGTGTCTTGATTTAAAACCCGCGTCTTACATCTTTATTACAACACGTGTCTCAATTCAAGACGTGTTATCGATTTTTATTGTGTTAACGTGTTAATTCATGTCGTGTCATCAGAACATGTGTCTTAATTTAAGACGTGTCTTATATCAAGACATCCGTATTACATCACGACACGTGCCTTACTTTAAAACACGTGTCTTAATTTAAGACACGTGTCTCACATTACGACAGTACACCATATAAACCCTAAAATTGACCCAAGATCATTCTTATCCGTCAAATCTTATCTCTGAAACATTTTTCCATAGAAAAAGAAGTTTACAAATGCACAACTCCTGACTACGTAGCAGCATGGACGCTGATAGGAGCTTTTTTCACGATGGTTTTCAATTTCGTGCTGCTCGAAACGTAATAATTTTCATTTCGTTAGAAATACAATTCGTATCAACATTCTCAAAATTTTCGAATTCACGTAACTGACCAATGAGTTCAATTATCATTAGTTTGGGAACTTCTCTGACTATGGACCAATTCGCCTGGACCAGCGCAGAAAGTTTGGCGAACATGGGTTTTTTGATGGCCGCGGGAGGCGTTATCGCGTGCACGACTTTTATTCTAATTGACCCTCTGAGTAACTGGTTAGTTGTCTTATAATTGCGTTTTTGTGGTGAATCTGACGGGAAACTATATTTGGCGTCATTTTTTATCATTGCAGCTTTTCAGAGAAGAAAATAATGATTTTTGGATTTTTACTGATGATTATTGGCAGGCTGTTTCTTATACCTTTCGGTACTGACCCGCCATTGATGGCTGATTATGGTCGTAAGTGATTTTGGGATTTTTTGTTTTCGTTTACGTGGTTTTGTATATTTTTTCAATTTTTTTTATATAGTTACATGGTTAGGCGTATTTGAGAATTTTTGGAAAATTCGAGTTTCGAACTTTTACTAAAATTATTTCGACATTTATGGAAATGTTAATTTTTTTCAGTAACAGAAAAACTTGTGTGTTTTGAAAAATTTTGAAAATTCCGCGAATTATCTAAGTTTTGTTAATTCTGAAAATTTGGTAGATTCGAAGGATTTCGAAAGTATCACTAAACTAGACAAATTTGAAAATTCCGGAGAACTGGGAAGTAACTTCAAAATTCCAAAATTTCTAAAATTTTTGAAATTCTTAAATTCTCAAAAATTGCGTAAATTCTTCAGCATCATAATAATTTCAATTATAAAAATGATGATACAATTCTCGAAATCACAAAATATTCCGAAATTTCGTGAATTTAAGAATTTCGAAAATGTTAGCAGTTCTGAAAATATTCAAATTTTCAACGAATCTATTTATTCTAATCGATTAAAAAGATTTTGAGTAGATTCATATGTTGATGATATTTATTTTTGAATCGAAAAATTGGTTGATTCCATGATTTGAAAATATTTCTAACAGCTTACCACAATCTGACGACGTTTCCCAACGGAACAGAAATAGTAGGATGCCCGCCAGAGCAGGAATGGTGCCGTTACACACCTCGTTTGACAATCACCCAATTCGTCATCGGTTACATATTTTCCTCAATCGCTTACCCCCTTTCGGTCACTCTGATAAACACGGTTTTCAGCAAAATTTTAGGCCCCCGGCCCCAAGGACTCTGGCAAGGATACATGACTGGAGCAGGATGTGCCTCGAGGTAAAGTTTTAATTTTTTCGAAATATTTTACAGTTATTGGAAAACTTGATGAGTGTCATTTTTCGACCTAAACGGATGGAAAATTGAGCCTTACCAAAATTCACTGGGTCTTTGCACTTTTAAGCCTTAGGATTCGTCGAAATATGATATTTTCAAAATTTTTAAAATATCGAATGTTAAAAATTAAATTCAGGGTTCTAGGTCCGATTTGCATGACCCACATTTACACGAAATACGGGATATACCAGGCGTTCGTGAGCACGGGGGCGATGCTGATGCTCGCGATGGCGTGGATGGGATTCGCGAGCAAACGCTTTGACGCGAATTCGCTGGAGGCGAAACCGAAAGTTGGCCACAACGGGAAAGAGCCGGAGAGCAACTTGGAAGCGCCACTGGTGCACCACGTAGCGTCTTCTGACATTTCGCGAAAAGAAATCGAGATGCAGGTCCTGAATGGCCCGTCCTCCACAGGCCACAATGGCAAAGCGTAATTATTCATCGCCGACACGCGAGACTGCCTCCTTTGATATTTGCAACGTCGGCTATGATTAATTTTATCAACCGCCTCCGGGATGGGAATTTTCTTTGGGGACGGATTTTCGGACTTTTTGGCGTGATATTGAATTTTGAAGAATTTTGGTTTCGTTTTTGAGGCCTTTTTTTGGGACGAAAAAGAGTTTTTTGACGATTTTACGCTGTTTGGAGTGGTTGGATGAGTTGTGGAGTTAGGGAATGATTTGAGGGCGTTTTTGGCAAAAAGCGTATTTTTACGGAGGAGTTTGTGGAATTTTTAGGTTTTTTGGCAGTGTGGAGAAGTAGATGGATTTTTGGATGTTTGGAAGATTTTATTAATTGTTGTATTTTTCCAATAATTTTACGTAGAATCTTATGAGATCCTTACAACTTTCAAAAATCAGATGCATAAATTGATCCTAAATTTCATAGTATTTCGGGTTTTAGGACGTTTTAGTAGCATTTCGAGAATATCGAAAGATTTGTATAATCATTAATAATTCAAAATGCTTCGAAATGTACGAAAAGGAATTAAAATTTTGAAATAATTCGTGAATTCGACGAATTTGATCAATTTTTGTATTTTTTCGATAATTTTACGTAGAATCTTATAAAATTTCAAAGTTTGGCAAATTTTTCCAAAAAATACAGATTTTTTTATCGATCTACAAAATCGTCGATTTTAAAATAATAATCACGGCAAAAAAAAATATATCTCAAAGTTTCAAAAATTCCTAAATAATCGCAAAATCACTGACTTACCCTCCAAAGTCCAAAAATATTCTAAAATCTTTCGAAAACTGTACATTTTTTCGGAAATTCCAGTAATGTCGAAAAACTTCCAGAAGCTTCGATTTCTCCGTATTTCTCTAATTTTACGTCAATTTTTGAAAAATCTCGAAAATTCCCATTACCAAACCAAAAATTCCAAAATCTAAAAAATTCCAAATTTCAAAAAATCTTTGGAATCCCAAAAAATACGTGAAACTTTCAAAAACTAACGAACTTTCGAAAATAATGCGAACATTTTGGAAATGGAAACCATGAAAATCCTTCGAAATCTTCGAATCTTTCGAAAAAAGTTTCGAAAAACGTAAAATTCTATTACCTCCAAAATCCAGAATTCGGACCAAATTCCCAAAATTATTTAACAATCCCAAAATTCCCGAAAATGAAACTAAAAATGAAAAAAACCATTAAACTTTAACACAATTTTCGAAAAAACTCGAAAATCCTCTGAAATCCAGAATTTAGAGAAAATTCCCCAAATCATTCAACAATCCCAAAATTCCCAAAATAAAACTAAAAATGAAAAAAAAAAAAAATTTCTCACTTGAAAATTTATCCGGAAATTGTCAAACTTCTCTAATATTTTGCAAACTCCTCCCAGTTTCCTGAAATTTTCCCAAAATTCATCCAAAGTCTAAAAAATCCCTCATTTTTGAAAATCCTCCCCCAATAAACACAAATTTCGTCTAGTAAGTCTACAATGCTCAACTAAAAAACATCGTAAAAAATTGTGATCAACGTACGCGAGATTTTGCAACTCGCAACGTACTTATATGTAAATAATAAAGTACTCCTGTAACGATTCCGTATAAAAAAAAACATTTCGTCGCTATCGGGCGATCATCATGAGTGCTTAGTATTTCTACAACATTTTTTTAGATGGAAGAATGACGTGTGCATATTTTTTAAGAACGTGCTCATTTTTTGTAAGAATCGTGCGAACAAGTGAGAACATTGTACAAATTATTGTGCAGGAAGGAGCAATTTTTTACAATAAATTTTATCTTTGAAATTTTTTGGGATCTTCATTTATTGCTATTGTCATTATTATTCATTTTGTTTATTCATCAATTTTTTTTATTTATCTTGCTACACTGAAAACTATAATTGACTCATCATATTACACCAAATATAATCATAATTGACATTTTATGTGGACACAAAATTATATAAATCATTTTCAAACACCACAAGTTTGGCCATAAATTGGGCAATTATTGCCCGTTTCTTTCCCATCATGACAAGCAGTAAAAAATGTATTTTTGAGATTTCAAAAAAACATCGTAACTGACGATTTAAGTGGGTTTTTTAAAAGTGACTCAATAGATTTTTCAATTTTTTCTATATTTATATATAATATTTCGATATTCCTAGAATTTAAAGTCTTCCAGAATTTTCGAGATTTCGAAAAAATATAGTAAATTACTATTTAAGTGGGTTTTTTGGCATAAATTGACGGATTTTTGAGTTTTCTGATTCCAAATGTATAATTTTCAGAATTTTCCACAATTTTGTAGATTTCGAAAAAAAAACGAAAAATTATAATTCAAGTGGGTTTTTCGGAAGAATTTTAAAAATTTTCGAGCTTTTTGACTTTGAATGAGTCATTTCTTGAATTTTTGGTTGAAAAAAATAAAAATGTACAATAATTAAAATTAAATTTAAAGTAAAATTTATATCATTTTCTATTTCTTTTTGCGAGAAACGAAATTCGGCTGGATTTCGTAATATTATCAAATAAAAAAGCTTTTTCATTCGTATTATTATAAGATTTATAAATCTCCAATTTGTCAGGAGTTTTGAACTATTTGTATTTTGGCACTTATGAAATTCGGGAAAATTCGAAAATCTCAAAGATATCAATTTCAAAAATGTACATTTTTTTGAATATTTCCATTTTCTTTTTTTTATTTATATTCTAAACAAAATTCACTTATCTCCCCCTATTTTTCGGTAATTTTGAAAACTCTTGAATCTTGTAAATTGTCAAACTTGGAAAAATCCGAAAATGTCAAAAATACCGATAAAACTTTTTTTTCAGCGACGGATGAATCCAGCCGAATTTTCCACTCTACATGGATTTTGTAATCGCTAAATACAATAATTGACCCACTAAATTCTACCTGATGCACTCATAAATCGCACCCAATCATATTGACCAATAATTGCCCAATAACGTCATTTTAGAATGTTCCTTCCAAATATGGATACCCAGAAATAATGATCAGCTCGAATTGAATAATGCCATGATGAAAATACGTGATGGAATCGAGACTCTTGTTTCCCAATCGTGTTTAATCACAAGAATCAAACAAATTGTTACACGTAATGTAATCAACGTAATGAAGAGCTTAGGTGAATAATGATATTAATATTTCACGGTAATGATATGAACTTTCTCTCGGCGATTGAACAGGAATCGTGAGTCGTAATACGAATCGTGGCGAATTTAGGGTGATCACTGAACTGTGTAATGTTGACGCAACGCGCTAGTTAATGACTTTTTCCTATCAGAAGGTATTCGGTAATGATTTTGATGATTTTTACAGAGATTGGTATTTTGCGCGTTGAGACTGATTTCTGTTAAATCTTATGGTCTTTGTGAATAATAGGTGAGATTCTGTGTCCCCGTAGAAGGTCAGCTATAGATCAGATAGATTGTTCAATAAAGATGGCCAATTATTGACCAATCATATTGGCTTTACATGAATGACACATTGTCAGGTGAATATGATGGGCCAATTATTGTTCCTAGTCATGACGGAATCCAAATGTAAAGTTATATCTGGCCAATTTGATTGATTAAATGTAGGTTTAACCCAAGGAAAGTAAATCTTTTATTTCAAGAGCTTCAAAATTGAAATTTTCCTGAATTTCGGCACCGATTTTCTGATATATTTTCGTAAGTTTCAAAAATTACTCCCACAGGGATATTTCTTACTCTTCCTCGATCATATACGAACTGAGGTTAGGTACGATCCCTCGAGGCAATTTCTAAACGAGGGAGGAAAATGATGGAATATTTGATTAACCCTAATAAACCTGATGCAATATTTAGGAACGCACTTAATCTTCCTCTGCATCTCACCCTCTCCCCATTTTTCCCTTCGCTAAGTTTTCACAATGATCCATGATTTGTCCCCTTGACTCTTATAAATCATGTGGGATATGTAAGTAACCCAATTTCTCGTTTTATGAATCATTACGTATGATGCACACTGCTCGACAGGACATTTTATTGATTTTTGAAGCTTTTGAATGTTATAGGACCTAACTCAACCTGACACTTTTTAAAAATTTTAAAAAGAAAGCAAACAATTTCGCAATACTTGATATCTTCCGCGGGAAAGGAAAAATCGATCGATCTATCAATTCTGTGCAGATATCGATGTTTTTTGCAGATATCGATATTTGGTGCATAAATCGATGTTTTTGCGGTTTTCGATGTTTTCAGCCGATATTTTTGATCGAAACGACTGTAATATGAAGTTCGATCGATGGAAGAACGTCTGAAATTCATAGAAAGTGAATTTCTTGTGCCTTCAACTTGGCAAAAATAAATATCATCTTATGAACAGTACATTGCATTATTCTCTTCTGAAGCTTCGGAATAAACTATTACCCGAATCGAAAAAATTTATTTTTCTTCACTCTAACCTCAAAATTGGTCCTTTGAGTGTACTTTTCGGCCATCGTGAAGAAAAGTACTGTGTTGCGCAGGCTGGCAGTTGTCGATTTTGACGAAATGACCACACTCGAGGAATCTCCTCTTTCTCCCACTAGTCGCCCAATGTACTATTATTTAGACAACGATGTAAATTTGATGACTAACGTGAATTTGAATATTGAGCGTGATAGATAGTTTGTACACAGCGATAGCTTGTTTCGTATGTACAAGAAAATTCGAAACTGCGGGGGCTGTGCTGTTGGCTGCGTCCTTGCTACGATAGGAAATTCAGTGGATGCGACAAAACGGGGGATGCATAAGTTAGCGAATGTGCCTGCTGCGTGGTTTTAATCCCAACGTAAATTTCTCGGCTCGTGGGCCATAAAGTGAGCGACATAAGGCGTGACGCGCTCACTTGAAACTTGTCGAAAATGCAAACAAGCTCGTACTCCCTAACCCAGTTATAATTTCGGTTGGAAAGATGATTTTATTTTTCTCGGGCTGAAAATCGATGCTATTCACGTTATTTGACGGTTGATGTTGTTATTAATGGAGAAAAAGATGGGAAGTTGGAACTACGAACAGTAGTTCGTACTGTTCGTAAGTTGGAACATACTCTACGAAATGTGAAAAACTGGTGTAAATTTGGTAATTTTCAAACATTCAATGTTAAATAAAATTGGTATTAACTCCGATAATTTCGCGAATTCCGGAAAATGGAAAAGAAAAAATTTAGAATTTTTGGAACTGGAGTCTAATTAGAATTTTAATTCAATTTTCGAATTAATCCGAAAAAATTAGAAATTTCACGACTAAGGTTATTATTGACGAAAATCATTAGAAGTTGAAATCAAAATTTTACGAAAATTCGAAAAAACATATCTTCGTTCGTGTTATTTTCGAAATTTTCCGAAATTCCAGAACTTGGGTCTAATTCGAAAAAATCAGTAAAAATCATTTAAATCCTGTAAACTTTCGGATTCGTAAAAAAATTCAAATGTTTTCAAAAAATTCAAAAGAACCAAAATAGTGAATGAATAGCGAAATCATAAAAATTCCAAGTTACTCAAATTCTGTCGAAAATTCTCATTTTCCCAAAAATGGTCAAAAATTCCACACTATCTCAGAAATTTGCAAAATTCGAAAATTTCCGAAATTTCTCTAACAAAGTTCAATTCTCCACATAAAATACCATCAAAATTCGTCCTACTCCACAAAATGTGTAAAACCGATGTTAATTCCAAAATTTTCGAACCAAGCTCACCTGGACACGACGATCGCAGAATAATAATTCGGGCGAGCGCAGCGATCCAATATCAACATGAACAACGTTCATTCGGGCGGTTTCGTTGACAGTTATTGATCGCAGAAGACAAAAGACATCATAAGTTAAACATTCGACTCCGACAGCATCCCACGAAGAAAAAAAATGCCAGATCCGCCACATAAATACGTTCCCCGCTATCTGCCGGGCGATATCGGCTGGAATTTGCAAATACAATCGCGGAAAAGCGATTATGCAGAAAACGGCGGAAAAGGATATAAATCGGACGATAGGATCACGTGTTGCGTAAGCCCGGCGACGTTTCGAGGCGCTTTGAATAAGCGTCCCGATGCCGGGAGATAAGGAACCAGGATACATCCGACGAGAGCAAGTAGTATGTGCTGCACAAAAATTGGAAAAGGGCGCGCGCCCGGATTTTCCCCTATCTGTTTGGCTCTAATTTCGATTGGGATCATCTCGAGGACAAGGGGCCGGCGGCTTATTTACGGCGAGTCTCGGGGGACGCGGAATTTATCGCCGGAGATTTGGGCGAATTATTGATAACGCTGGGACTCTCAGACGCATAAGGAAAAACATGGAAAATTGTGTATTATGTTGAAGTTGAGAGATTTTATGGAGTTCGGGAGTGCGGATGACATTGTTGCAAATTTTTTGGAATTTTGTACACTTTTCATACGAAATACATACAACTTGTTTCTATACATGTATGCAATTTTGAAAATTCGAAAACTGCCGGAATTTTTCCGAAGTTCGAAATTGTAGGAATTTATATCCCTCAATGTTTCGGATTTCTTTGAAACTGCGAAACTTTCGGAATTTTCAAAATTTTTGAATCGAAATACTTAACAACTTTCATACTTGGAAATTGTTCGAAAATTGAAAGTTATGAAAAATTTCTGAATTACAAAACTTTAAAATACTGTAAAACTTCAATATTCTCTGAAATTCGTCTAAACTTCACAAACCCAAAAAACTACAAAAATTCTGTACTCTAACACTTTAAAACATCAATATAGTATTCAAAACTTTAAAACTGCTCCAAATTTATACAAAATTGAAAGTTTTCGAAATTTCCGAAACTTAAAAAAAGCAAAAGTTAACAAATTCGGAACTTCGAAATGCTTCCAAACTTCGAAATTTTCGGAATTTGTATGCGCTTCAAAGTTTCAAAATTCTTCAAAACTGCAAAACGTTCGGAATTTTCAGAACTTTGAAAATCGAAAAGCTTAACAACTTTCGTGATTGAAAGTTGTCCGAAAATTTAGAGTAATGAAAATTTATGAATTTCATTACAAAACTTCTCAATACTTAAAAACTTTGATATTTTCGGAAATTCGTTGAAACTTCACAAACATAAAAAACTTTGAAAAGTTCTAAACTCTAACACTTCTAAACATCAAAATAGTATCAAAAACTCTAAAACCCATCCAAATTCGTAAAAAATTTGAAATTTTCGAAAACTTTCGAAACTGAAAAAAATTCAAAAGTTCGTAAATTTGAAGTTCCTGAATTCTTCCGAACTTCAACATTTTCGGAATTTCTATGCCTCAAAGATTCAAAATTCTTTGAAACTGCAAAACTTCCGAAATTCTGGAATCAAAAAATCAACAACTTTCATACTCAAAAATTATTTAAAAATTGAAAGTTATGAAAAATTTCCAAATTACAAAACTTCAAAATACTGGAAAGCTCCAATATTCTCGGAATTTCGTCAAAACTTCACAAACCCAAAAAATTTCAAAAAGTTCTGAACTCTAGCACTTCAAAACATCAAAATAGTATTAAAAACTCGAGAATCCATCCAGAAACAGAAAATTGTGAGTCAATACATATAATATGAAGCTTCTGAAAATGTTAGGGGTGTGATTCTCCCGGAGCGTGAGTCACGCCCGAGTTCCAGAGCAACCCCCTGCATTAGATCCGCGATCTTGGCGAGCCCTTGCAGATACCCCCCTTTCTTCACATGCATCATGGATGTTAGCATCCGAGATTACAAAGTGTACATCAATATCTGAGCCGTCCCAATCCCAACAAGGACTACATCGACTCGGTTTTCCGAGTGCAATGAGGGAACCTAACCTAAAAGTTATACCGGTTTCTGTCTCGAAATTAGGGAAAACAGAAATTTTCGGGAGTAATTAAGTGACTTATTAGTGATTTATGAAACAATTCTTTCAGAATTCCGGGTGCAGATCTGCACCCGGAATGTAAGTTTTGTTTTTTAAATATGAAGTCCCCTCCGAACGTTAATTTTTCTCATCTCTCCACGTAAAAAAAAAAAAAACAATCGCTCTCTTCGTACAGGTTTGTGGACTGGTGAATTTGCGGAATATCAATGGACGCACGATGGAGTACAGGCTTTCATTTCTGCGGTCTTTTTGGGAACCGTTTTGGGAACCCCAAACTTCGAGTTTGAATTTCGATTTCTCAACTTCGAGTTCGATTTTTGACTCTGAAACTTTACCTTTGAATTACTTTTCCGATACTTCAGTACTGAATATCGATTCCGGAACTTCATCTTTGAATTTGGATTCCGAAACTTCGAGTTCAAATTGAATTTGATTACGAAGTATTTAGTAGTGATTTCGATTTCAAAACTTCAAGTTTGAATTGTAATGTCAAAAATACAAGTTAGAATTTAATTCACTTTTGAAACTTTTTGCTCTCATGTCAATTCCGGAACTTAAACTTTGAATTTCGATTCTGAAACTCCGAGTTTCAATTTGATTCGTCTCCAAAACTTCGAGTTTGAATTTCGATTCCGAAAATTCAAGCTTGAATTTTAACTATGAGTCTCCATTTGACTGGATTCTGAAAATTCGTGTTCAAATTTTGATCCCCAAACTTCGAGTTTGAATGCCGATTCCGAAAAGTCGAGTTTCAATTTGATTCGACTGCAACATTTTTACTGGTTACTTCAATTCCGAAACTTCGAGTTTCGATTCGATTTCGAAACTTCGAGTTTGAATTTCAATTTCTTAACTTCGCGTTTGAATCTCGATTCCGATCAAACTTCGAGTTCGAATTCGATTTCGAAATTATGAGTTTTGGTTCCGATTCCGAAAATTCGAGTTTGAATTCAATTCCGGAATTCCCAGTTTGAATATTGATTCCAAAAATTCGAGTTTAAATTTAGATTTCGAAACTTCGAGTTTCTATTTCGATTTCGATTTAGAAACTTCGAGTTCGAATTTCAGTTCCGAAACTTCACCTTCGAATTTCGATTCTGAAACTTCGAATTTCAACTCACGTTGATTCCGAAGTTCCTCTTTAAAATTCTGATTCCGGAACTTTGAGCTTCGATTTTAATTCCGAAACTCCGAGTTCGAATTTCGATTCTGAAACTGCGAGTTTAAATTCAATTCAATTCCGAAATTTCCCCTTTTTCAAACAGCCAATTGAAAAAAATGGCACAAATCCAAAAATATCGATTGCCATCCTAAAAGTTACCCAAAATATCAATATACATTTTTTTCTAGTCTGAAAACATAGGCTTTCTGACATGACGGAGGTAAAAAAAGACAATACACTCGCTATCTCGTTCAACCACCAAAGCTGATTCACCTCGCTTCCAAAGTGCCTTTGAAAAACGCGGATTTTCGGTGTACCTTCGGCCACAAAGCCGCTCATAAAGGCAAACTTGCCGGATTTTTCAGAGAGCCCCGGAAACAGTTGCGCAAACACAAACATGCTTTTGAAAATTTTTCCATACTATTTGCCGAGGCGTTATTCCCTGATTTATGGCGAATTTCGAGTGTCAAGTCGCTACCGGTTGTGTAATGAGAAGGTAGAAGCAAAAAACTAGGAGGAGAAGCCTTGACACGACAGTCAATTTTACCAGAAGATGAAGGTTCGAAGTTAAACTCGAAAACTTCAATTTTAAAGTTTGATTGGGAATCTTTGAATTCAGACTTCCACCAGGAAATGTAAGTTAGAAGTTGAGTTTAGAACTTCATGTCCGAAGTTGAACTCGAAAACTTCAAATTCAAAGTCCAATTTCGAAACTTTGAGTTTGAATTTCGATTCCAAATCTTCGAGTTAGATTTTGGATTTCGAAACTCCGAGTTGAAATTTAATTCGATTCCGGAACTTTCAGTTTCAATGTCGATTTTGAGACTTCAAGTTTGAATTTTGATGATGAAAATTCGAGTTTGAATTTTCGATTTTGAATCTTCGATTCCGACATCCGAAAAGTGTGTTCCCAAATTAAACTACCCAAATCGACGTGAACTCTCTTTCTAGTACTCAAACCGACTCCGAAATCCCCAAGTAGACTGCAGCCCAAGTCGCTCCTTCTTCCTTGACTCCGGATGAGCATCCCTGAAAGCATCCCTCCCCGCGCCGCAGCCCGTCGGAATAATAGGATTACGTAAACAATGGCAACAAAGCATTGTGGCCGAGTAACTCTCCTCCTCCGGGGACATTTGCCCCGGCGATACTTTGTCGATTTCGGACAATGGCCCACGATCTTCCACCGATACTCTTCCTCTATGTACCTTCGACTTTCTCGTCGCGTGCACCAGCGGAAAAAAGCCCCGAACATTTCGTCTTCTTTTTTATTCCGAATCGCCGTGCAGCGTACGAGAGAATACATTCCGAAGGGGGCCAATGGGCGTATATTGTCAAAATATTGCGGTGCGACCTTTTGTGCTCGCACAATCTCGAAGGTATACGCGGTGGCCCGGGGCTGACTCCGATCGCGGCCACTTTTGTGTCGCGTCAATGGGGCTTGCGGCTTTTGCTGCGACAGCTTGCCCTTCCAAGGGAGAGAAAAGGGTGCCCGCGGGGGGAGGATTTTCGTTCGATGCGTGTGGATGATGCTTTTGGGAATGGGTGCGGCAGTGATCAGTTATTTTTGAGGCTCTTGTGGATTTTTTGGGTTTTTGGACGATTATCGGGGAACTGACGTTCGGGATTGGGGGATTTTTTTGGTTTTTCGACGATTTTTGGGAAAATGATGTTCGGAAACGGGAGATTTTTTGTTTTTGTACGAATATCGGGAAATTGACGTTCGGGATCGGGGGATTTCTTGTTTTGGCACGATTTTCGGGAATTGACGTTCGGGATCGGGGGATTTTTTTGGTTTTAGGACAATTTTTGGAAGAATGACGTTCGAGATCGGTGGATATAGAAAATAGGATTCGAAAATCCCAAAATTCGAAATTTCGAGAAACTTACAAATTCCATTCACTTCAGAATGCCACAAATCTCTCAAACCTAAAATTAAAAAATTTCAGACTTTCTCAATCACGAAATAACTACAAACTCCCGAAAAATTCCAAAACTTCAAAAGCTCGGAACTTCACAAATCCCCCAAATTCTCCAAAACTCAAGAATTGATATAAAATTTCATTCAAATTCTTCAAACTCCGAAATTCCGAAATCTCTAGAATCCAAAAACTTTCAAATCTCTAAAACTTCGAAGTATCCAAAAGTTCGTAAATCCCACTACTCTAAATCTCGCAAAATTCCCCAATTCCATACACTTCAGAATCCTACAACTCTCCAAAACTTCAAAATTCTAAAATTTGAGACTTTCTTAATCACGAAATGAGTACAAACTTCGGAAATTTTCCAAAACTTCAAAAGCTCAAAACTTCACAAACCTCCGAAATTCTCCAAAACCCGAGAATTCATCCAAATTCTTCAAACTCCGAAATTCCGAACTCCCTAGAATCTAAAAACTCCGACTTCGATCCCTAGAATCCAAAAACTCCTAAATCTCCAAAACCTCGATACATCCAAAATTTCCACACTCCCAATTACTCAACTCCTCTCGCAACCAACAACTACACTCCCCAACCCAAATGACCATCACCAATCCCCACCCACCATCAATGAAAACAACCTTCAAAACCAAAAAACCTCCCAACTCCATCATACCTCCTTAAATAATGCATCGCCTCCATTCAAGGGAACTGGTTCCGCGTGATTCCAACCGCTGCACGAGTCCATATCGCGCCCGATGGAAAAACTCGCCCCTTTGGCTCCCTCGCTCAATCGATTCGTAAAAACGCAATATTTACGTATAAATTAAGCCATGCGTCGCCAGTCATACATTAAAACGCTTTCGTGAAAAAAGCGCGACCCGGCGCAACAATACGGAACGTGTCTTTTATTCAATACACACGAGCTGGGCCCACGGAATACATACATACGACTCGCATAATTTATTCCGCATTCATATTAATGCAACGATGCTGCATTTTACGTCCCTCTCTTCTTTTATTGTCTCGTTCGATGAAAAATCGTGCCTCAAATTCGTTCTGTTTTTTCTGTCACGATTTTTTGTATTTGGGTCATCGACTGGAGCGGAGGATACTCGCACTGTGATATGCATGCGAGAGGAACATCTGGCGTTTTGACCCTTGGAGGTGTAGAATATTCAGTTGGTGTCAGGGGGGAGGGTGGGGATATTTTTTGGAGGGCGTTTTGATGACAAGTTTTTAATCCAGATAGAGTTGAAATATTGTGATCCATAAAGAGAGAGAGAGAGAGAAAATTTATCCTGATGTATAGGGGAATTCCGGTCCTGAAGAGTCGATTATCGCTGCATTGAAAGTTGAATTGTATTTTTTTTCAGAGTAAATTGTAAATCTGGAGTTTGAGAGGGATTTAACTTCTCATAGAGGGATAATCCAATGTTGTGAAGTGAAATTTCACTTTGTGTTTGAGTAACAATGTCTTAAATTGATTAGAAGCATTGATTCTTATTAATTACCACTGATTCTCATCTACTCTAATGGATTCTCATCGATTCCCATTGACTTTCATTAATTATGATTCACTCATATCAATTCTCATCGATTCCTATCGATTCTCATCGATTCCCATCACTTCCCATTAATTTCTATCAATTTCCATTAACTCCCATTCATTCCTATCGATTTCCACAACTATCCTCGATTCTCATTGACTCTTATCTATTCCTCTCGATTACAAATCAATTTTCACTAATCACGATCGATTCCAATCAATGCTGGTCAATAACCATGACTTCCCATCCATTTATATGGATGTCATTAAAAATGTTCGATAGTATTTGAAAATGAATTTAGAGGTTAGGAATGTAATTTAATTACGTAATCAAGTTGAATAATGTCGATTATTTCACTCAAGTAATGTTTTTTGCGATTCTCTTCAACATTTATTGCGACATCGACACCACGGTATTTTCGTGTCCGCAAAGCTATCACGTGCGGACGAATTCAATTTAACGCATGTCGAGATTCTGTAGCCATGCGATGTGACAAAGTCACGAGCGCGACGCTAAATGCGATTCGAAAGGAAAACCTGACGTTTCTACTCGGCGCGACAATTCCTCTGTGAATTAAGAAGCATGAAACTTTAAGGTTCTCGAGAATTTTTAAGAATTTTAGGATTTTACAATGTTTGAAATTCCGAAAAAACATCGTGAATTATGATTTGAGTGGGTTTTTTTGGCATAAATTGTTTTCCGGATTTTAATAAGTAGTTTTCGAAATTTTCGAAATCTTATACAATTTTTTAAATTTTGAAAAATCACTGGAGAAAATTCTTTCTCGAAAGAAGTAATTGGAGGAACTTTTCAGTTTTTTAATTCAAAAAATAGGTCATTTCTCGATTTTTCGATGTTTTTTTTTACAATTTCAAAGATCAAAGATTTTAACAAAGAATTTCAAATTCTCATTCAAGTGAGTTTTTCGGAATTAATTCGCAAGATTTTGGTGTCTTCTAATTTTTAATGAGAAAATTCTCGAATTTTCAGTCTTTCAAAATTTCTTGTATTTCGGGAAATTACTGGAAATTCTGATCCTAGTGGGTTTTTTCTGAGTTATCTAATTGATTTTTCAGTTTTTATGTATTTCGAATAAGTTGGGTCTCAAATTTGCAGTTTTTCACAATTTTTGAAATTCCGAAAAAACACCACAAATTATCATTGAGTGGGTTTTCTGAGCATAAATTGACAGATTATTCAGTTTTCGGGGTTTGAATAAATAAGTTTTGAAATTTTCGAGATCTTATATTATACAATTTTTTAGATTTTGAAAAATTACTGGAGAAAATTTGTATTCAAAAAAAGTAATTTTGTGATATAAAAAATAAGTCATTTTCTTTATTCTCGAATTTTTTTCACAGTTTTGAAGATTTCGAAAAAAACATTTAAAATTCTCCTCCAAGTCGGTTTTTCAGACATAATTCGCGAGAATTTAGTGTTTTCTTATTTTAAATACGTAATTTCTCGAAATAGTATTTTTTCAAAATTTTTCCGATTTCGAAATAATTACTGTTAATACTCAATATTTCGTACACTAATAAATACCATCCCAAAATTTATCTCCTAACAAAATTTATCCGAAAAATTCGTAATATTCCATCACATAGACATTCTCAAAATCCTTGAAAATTATAGACTCGAAAATTCGCTGTTATTGGACACACAATCGATACAACCTAGCCACAAATTAATATCGACATAGTTCAAAACAAAATGAAAATCATATGAGGAACCTGCAAGAAAATCAATGAATCGTTCACATCGTTTCACGTCCAAGCCATAAATTCCGGAATAACCACATCATCGCTGCGGGAGTCAACGCCCGAAAAATCAAACTTCAAATGCTTCTCATTTTAATTGCTTTCCGATAAATCATCCGATCAGTCGGGAGTGTGAAAAAAGAATTCAAATAAAGAAAGTCATGTTTTGGTTATTTACTGGTTTCTGGGATGAAATTTTTTTGAATTATGGGCATCGTCGATTTGAATATGAAAAAGAAAGTGACGCGAGGGTTTTGTGAGCGTAAAAAATCACTATTTTCATGATAATAGACAAGTCCAAGGTTTTTTTTTTTTTTTTTTTCTTTTGATTCGAGTGGGTAATTTTTTCGGAGATTTTTGAGTTTTATAATTTCGAACGAGTGATAACTCTACTTTGTCAGGTCTTGTATAATTTTCAAGATATGGAAAAATCACTTTTGGTAAATGAACTGCATCAAAAATTTACAAAAAAATTCATCGAATATAGAAAATGTATCTAATATGCTGCAATTTAGTTTCGGAAATCAATGTATCGATGTACTAAAAAATTTACGAATTTCCAATCGATTTCTATGAAATCTCATTAATTTCTATTGATACTCATTGTCAGTAATTTCCATCGATTCCAGTCGATTTTTATGGAATTTTATCAATTACCATAGTGTTGTATAATCACATTTCATTTCACAAGAAACTACGCAGATTCTATTCTGAAAATTCGTAAGTGCGTCATCATGATCGACTCCCTTGCGTAAATACG